>PUQB01000297.1:89836-143670 GCA_003024785.1 Selaginella tamariscina
GATAACTTCTGGTCTAATATCTGATTGAAGTTTGTCCTCAGACTCCGACATTGAACCAGATTCGTCTTCAGAGCTATCGCACTTCTCGGGAGGGAACTTTCCAAATACTCCTGTATGGGGTTGTTAGGGTAGTCAGTTGAGAACCTCTCTATCCACTTGTTTAGGTCCTCAACCATGATCTTATCCTTTTCAACAACAAACACACACGTCTTCAGAGCTATCGACTGATTTTCTATTCTCCGTCTGAATCTTCCTCATTTGTTCCGGTGTTGTGATCCACACTTTTCAGCGCCTTTGTTTCTCTCGTAGTATGGGCACAAACAGCATTATGTGGAACGGTGTAAGAATTATCGTCCTTCATCTTCTCCATGAGCTCAGATACACATTCCTGGTTGAGTGGCCTGTAATTGAAATTTGGGTTGACGCTGCAATACTTAACCCTACATTCGTAAATCCTATCATCCAACATCATTTTCCTTGTGGCTTATTGCAGCATGGGATGCACAGGTGCAGCTGACAAAACGACCGAGGATTTTCTTCTACGATCCGAATCAACATGTGTGATCCCCGATTGATGCTGTTCTAATGTTCTCGGCACACTCTTCCAGCTCCCGAAATTTTCTAAGCAAATTGAACGTGATCTGTAAAGAACCTGAGACCAAGCCACCTTCTCAATCTCCTTATGATGTCGCTATGTTCTTCTTCAATGTGAAGAAGGACGATTGCTCCACTTGTAGATTTTGTATTAAAGCAATCTCTGCTGAGAATACACCTACTTGATGAGTCTGAAGATCTTCGAAGTAGACATCTAGTTGGATCCCCTCCTAGATGGGCTTTCGTTGAGTTAAAGAAGAACTCCACGGTCAACATCATTAGTGAACATGTGAACGTCATTATCCACAAGTCGACAGACCACCCGAAATTAATGTTGTAACTGGTGACCTCTGGATCCGAGAACGTGACATTGGATGGAACAAGGCATATGTGTCGAGCATCGTTCAATCTGGGTTCGCAACATGCTTTCGGGTGCTTGATAGCGAATCTACTTTCCATTGTTTTGCTTGTCCATGCGATGTGACAGAGGTTAGTTTGACAGCAACCATGGTTGTTCCAATGCTTCCCGTTTAGTTTGAAATATGGCCAAGTTGATTCCAAATCCCTGCCCATCTCTTCTCTGCTCTCGTCTTCAATGTCACCTCAATTCCACATCTGAATACAAAAATGATTAGTTCTTCAAGCACATATCCGAGTATAACAGATTTTATTTTAATTCTTACCCAGAATTTGACGACGACTCCATACTAATGACTCGATCTCCTTTTAATCAAATCGTCCTTTGCAAAATAATACACTATGAATACAAATCATATAAAAACGCACACACTTGTATAAACCCGAATATACAAAAATAATACACAGAGAGAAGTGGACGGAATTAACTGTCCAAAGCTCACATTTGTGCTAGTGCAAAAGAAAGATAACATTTCGTTTTAGAACCACCACAAATGTGAGCTCTGGACAGTTTTACATAGATTCCTAGCTTTTACTCGAAATATTATGATAAGATGATAAAATAAATAAAATGAGATATGCAACTTATATATACTAATACACATATATATTCACATGGAAGGTGCGGCGGGATTAATCTCACCTTTCTGGAGGCCCTGAACGAGTGTGCGGAATTAATCCTGCCACCCTTCTCGGTCTCAAGAGAACTTGGCAGGATTTATTTGGCACACCCCTTCAATGGCTCTAGAAAGGCGGCGGGATTAATCTCGCCCACCATATAAAGGATAGTGAAATGAATCTCGCCACTCTTCTCAGTCCTCCATTGGTATGTTGTAAACCTTCTACGTTTCAGACAGAAACATTTGGGATTGGTCCGACTCACCAATGGAGGAAAAAGGGAAGGGTGGCGGGATTCATCCCTCCAACAGGCATTGAAGGCTCGGCGGGATTAATCCTGTCGGACGCCAATGCCCTGTGCAAAATCCGGCGGGATTAATCCCGCCTTAAGCCCTTCAGGTAGGCCTTTGGCGGTGGGATAAATCTCGCTCGATTCTGCGCAGGGCATGCGTACGTGGCGGGATTAATCCCGCCGCCCAGGCCCTTCACTTGGGCCCTAGGCGGCGGGATTAATCCCGCCGGACGCCAATGCCCTGTGCAGAATCGGGCAGGATTAATCCCGCCTCCTAGGCCCTTCAGGCAGGCCTTTGGCGGCAGGATAAATCCCATTCGGATTCCACATAGGGCATGCATAGGCGGCGGGATTAATCCTGCCGCTCATGAGGCTAACCGAATAGCCTGCCTAAAGGGCGGTGGGATTAATCCCGCCGCTCATGAGGCTAACCGAATAGCCTGCCTGAAGGGCGGTGGGATTAATCCCGCCACTCATGAGGCTAACCGAATAGCCTGCCTGAAGGGCGGCGGGATTAATCCGCCGCCGAGGGTTAACCATATAGCGGCGAGATTAATCCTGCTGCTACACACGTCTCACCATATAGCGGCGGGATTAATCGCGCCGCTATACACGTCTCACCATATAGCGGCGGGATTAATCCCGCCGCTACACACACACACACACACACACACACACACACACACACACACACACACACATATATATATATATATATATGTATATGTATATGTGTGTGTAGGAGAGTGCGTGTGTGTGCCAGAGATAAAATTATACTGATACACACACACATATGTATATGTATATTTATGTATATGTATATGTATATACAGGAGTGTGTGTTTGTGTGCGAGAGATAGATAAATAAATAAAATTATACAGATACTGGTACATATAATATATGTATGTATATATGTACATAGGTATATATATATATATGGTGTATATGTATATCTTGTGTATGCGTGTGTGAAACAAATAAAATCATACAGATAAACAAACACACACACACACACATATATATACAGGAGTGTGCGTGTGTGTGCAAGAGATACAATTAAAAATCAATAAAATTATACAGATACTAGCACACATAATATATGTATGTATATATATGTATATAGGTATATATATATATATGTGTGTGTGTGTATATGTATATCGTGAGTAAGCATGTGTGAGCAAAACAAATAAAATCATACAGATAAACAGGAGTGTGCGTGTGTGTGCAAGAGATAAAATTAATAAATTAATAAAATTATATAGATACACAAACACAAACACACACAGATATATATATATATATGTGTGTGTGTGTGTGTGTGTATGTATACAGTGTGCGTGAGTGTGCGTGTGTGTGCGAGAGATAGAGATCTAAATTATATTATTAAGATACACACACATATAAATATATTGTGAATAAAAATAAATAAATAAACTCAGGAGTGTGCGTGAGAGAGAGAGAGAGGAGAGAGAGAGAGAGAGAGAGAGATCTCACCTTGTGTGTGAGAGAGAAGGAGATTTCACAGCCGCCGCCACCGCTTACTTCTCGAAACCCTAGGAATATACCTAAACCCTAAAAGGAATAAATATATATTAACCCTAATCGAATATTCCTTTTAAAATATACTTAAACCCTAAAAAGAATAAACTATAGATTCGCCTAAACGAATATTCTTTCATTATATTATCAGCGTGTGCGTGTGCGTGGGTGTATCACATACACCCCAAGAATAAAAATCATGCAGGGGTTTAACATGTGTGTGTCCATGAGAGTGTTAAAGTTTCACGTGTAGCGATACATATATACACACATAGTATTATACACATAGACATACATACATATTAGTACATATTAATATTAGAGAGACAGAGTATAGGATATGAGAGAAGAGTGACAATACATATTATGGATCATGCATGGTGTGTATGTTTGAGAGAAGAGAGACATACATATTAATATGGATCATGCATGGTGTGTATGTATGAGAGAAGAGAAAGAGTGTTAACAAATTAAATTCATACACATTGCATATATTAGTACACACATATACATAACACGTGTATACACACAGACATACATACATATTACATGTGTAAATTCAATGTGTTACATAGGGTTTAGGGTTTAGGGTTAGGGTTAGGATGGATCATGCATGGTGTTTATGTATGAGAAGAGTGAGTGTTATACACAGATATACATTATACATATTACATAATATTGTAACATCAGTACATATTATGGATCATGCATGGTGTGTATGTATGAGAGAAGAGACAGGCTACATATTATGGATCATGATCATGCATGGTGTGTATGTATGAGAGAAGGGATTATGCATGGTGACACTGTGTATGTATGAGAGAAGAGATAGAGTGTTAACAAATGAAAATCGTACACATTGCATATATTAGTACACATATATACATACACACGTGTATACACACAGACATACATATATATTACATGTGTAAATTCAATGTGTTACATACACACAGACTGAGTACATAAATCATACATGCGTTGAACATGATGTTTTTCAATAAAGAAGCAACATATAATTTCTCAAGTTTGGTTTAGGGCAATGTGCATGTGTGTGCATATGTGTCTTGTAAGTGCTTCTAATGCGTGTGCACGTGTATATATAAATTTATGATTGTGTTTATATAATGTGCAAAACAAACATCGAATAATTAAGAAAATAATATTAATATACACACTATGAACATATTTTAAATTATACATAATAATATATGATTTTATCTAATATATAGCCATATATAGTTTTAATAATATATATTAATTTAATATTGATAATAAGGTTTAACATTAGAATATTCTTGAAATAATAAGAAATTAATTGAGAAAATCCCATTAATATATACAAATGTAGATCAAGTACTGAAATAATTAACTAAATTAATTATGATAATCATGTTTAATATTGAAATATTCTTGGAATAATAAGAAAATAATAAAGAATATCCCATTAATATAAAGAAGATTAATTACTCAAGTAATTAAGAAAATGATATTAATATACACACTATGAACATATTTTAAATTATACATAATAATACATCATTTTATCTAATATATAGTATATATAGTTTTAATAATATATATTAATTTAATATTGATAATAAGGTTTAACATAGAATATTCTTGAAATAATAACAAATTAATTGAGAAAATCCCATTAATATATACAAATGTAGAATAATTACTGAGATAATTAAGAATAAGACTAATTTAATTATGATAATCAGGTTTAATATTGGAATATTCTTTGAATATTAAGAAAATAATAAAGAATATCCCATTAATAGTAGGAAATGTAAATTAATTACTCGAGTAATTAAGAAAATAATAATAATAAACAGACTATGAATATATTTTAAATGATACATAATAATATATCAATTTATTTATTGTATTAGTGTATATATATATATAATATAAACTTAATAATATATACTTGAATATTAAGAATGTAGAATAATTACAAAAATTTCGTAATATTAAACAGCTTGAAGCACTTGAATGACATTAAATGCAATTTTAAAACACTCATTGGAATTGGAGAGTATATATGTCAGACTGTCGGTTATTTGTTTCAACTCATCTTAAATTTTCTTTTCTGTTATTTCAAAAATTTGAATTTCTGACATAAGTATTGTCGTCTGACATGTAAATTTGAAAATGCATTTAATTTCCCACTCAAATTCAGATCTGGTTCTTTCTCCGGCAAGGGTTTCTTCATTTCTTTATTTTTCACTCTTCAGATTTTCTTTTTTCTTCTTAGTGATCAGCTCAGGAGCGACATTAAATTGGGTGCGCTATTGTTTATAGGAAAGCACGGCGCCTTCAGTGCTGTTTACAAGTAAGTATTATAAACAAATTTAATATATTTATAAAGATTCACTCTCTTACATTCTCTCTTAAATTTTAGAATTTAGGGATTTAGGAATGCATTAGGATTACAATATATTCTGTTAGGGATTTATCCCGTTTAAATATACTTTTAACTTAATATTCTCGGTTAGCCGGGGCGGCGGATTAATCCGGCCATTTTTTTTCGCCTCTTTGAAGAGGTGGCGGGATTAATCCCGCCACCATCTCTTTCATAGCTATGGCAGAATTAGTTCGGGCAATGCTTCTCCGCCTCTTAAAAAGAGCGGCGGATTAATCCGCCGATAACTCTCTCAACTGATAAAGATTTACTTGAATTTATTAGAAAGAGTTGTCGGCGGGATTAATCTCGCCAACCATTTTAGGAGGCAGAGAAGGGGTGGCGGGATTAATCTCGCCACACTTCCCTGTTTTAAATATTTGTGGGCAGGATTCATCCCGAATCTCTTTGAAATCATAGTTTCGGAGAGAGTTGTGGGCGGGATTAATCCCGCCGCTTATTCCCCGTCGTCAGAGTTGTGGGCGGGATTAATCCCGCCGCCTATTCTCCGTCGTCAGTGTTGTGGGCGGGATTAATCCCGCCCCTCTTCCTCGTCGGAGGGATTTGCGGCGGGATTAATCCCGCCGACGAGGAAGATCCGGCGGGATTAATCCCGCCGGTACTTCCTCGTCGGAGGGAGTCCGCGGCGGGATTAATCCCGCCGCTCTCTCCGAGGGAGTACCGCGGCGGGATTAATCCCGCCGATTCTTCCTCGTGGAGGGAGGCGGCGGGATTAATCTCTCCGAGGGTAGAGTCCGGCGGGATTAATCCCGCCGACTCTCTGAGGGGTAGAGTCGGCGGGATTAATCCCGCCACTCCTCGTCGGAGAGTCTGGGCGGGATTAATCCCGCCCATCAGTTGTATTAATAAAGCATGAGATATTATCTTTATACATAATTATGTATTATTGCACATGCATATTATTAAGCAACCGCAGTTATGATTTCTTAAAATATTGCATAAACAGATATCATAAATAACACAATTATTTATGTGCAGGACAATATGTATAATACTGGAGATAAAGTATGTCTTCTTCGGAACAACGAGATAGTTGGCACTGGAACTGTGGAAGTTCGAGATGATAATGCATCATGTCACAATATTGCCCAAGGATCTTGTGTGTACGTATGGGTGAACACCATTTTCAAGCATGTTGAGGTTCCGGAATGGAATTTGAGGAGGGTTCTCCTGTATTGTGGAATTTGGATGAAGTCAAGGCTGACACAGAATATACAGAGTCACAAACAAACAGTAGCACGAGTTTTCCAGATGATGGCTTGCCTGCTGTGATGGATGAGGTGATTCTCTTTCTTCATGAGATTGAGGTTGGGAGAGGCATCATCACAGCTATAAATCCAATGGAAGCAGTGTCAGAAGAGAAACTAGGGTCCGACTTCGTGGGTGTAGTTGTGACAGAGGTTTCACCTAATGGCACTTTGCATCCTGGATCCCTCGTGAGGTGGCGAACATCTGAATTAAGACGGCAAGATGGTTCAACATATTCTGGGTTGGATTTCAATAATAACAACCCGGAAGAACAACTCATATTTGAAGAGGTTCCTTGCATTGGTCCTATTGTAAGAAAAAGGCGATTCATGGGTTGCAGATCTTCCCCTGCAAGTTTCAGCAAGAGGGTGAAGATGGATCCTACATCTTCCGAAAGTGTTACGAGCATTTCCACGATTGACTGCTGCAAGAAGAAGTGTTGTCAGATGGCAGACCGGAATGAAATTACCCAATGTAGACATGTCTTTCGTACGCTCACCCAAAAGCAAAGGCATGAGTTTGTATATGCTGCACTAACTGGGTGTATTGATGGAATGGCTCGGACACAGGTTATCAGAGTACATCCATGGTATTTAATAAGGTGGCCATCTGCTTCAAAGCTTGGTACAGTATATACGGGATCCCAAAGACCACGTTCTACCGTCGGAGGGATGAGTGGCTAGATGGAGCGCGAACCTCAGTACATGGGAACACTGGCTTGGTCAAAACCCGCTCTCACATTATGGCAGCCATAGAGATACTCAAGGCTTTTGTGGAAGCAAATGCAGACAGGATGCCTCACAAATGCCGAACCACAAATGCAGGGGTCAGGGAAAATCTCAAGGTTTTGCCTTCGATCTACACTCAATTGAAGCTGTGTGAACATGTGAACAAGTGCCTCAGCTTGATGGGGCTGCAAGCAATCTGCACTGGTACCTTCAACAACATATGGAATACTCATTTTAAGGATGTGGAGATTGCAAAACACTCTAGCTTTTCCAAGTGTGACACTTGTACATCATTGAAGGCTGCAGAGGCTTGTGCAAAAACCTTGGTGGAGATCACTGCCATTCAAAAGAAGATGGAGGCCCACATGATTGCACAACAAACTTGCCGGTCTCAGTACTATGCACACCGCATGCTTTCTGTGTCACGCCCATCAGAGTACCTGTGCTTGATCCATGACAAGATGGATCATTCAAAGACCAGCATTCCAAAGCTCGTTGCAACACCAAAGTGCCTTGGAAATGTCATGAAACTTCCGATTTCATTGACAGGTGTGCTAACACATGGACACGGTTGTGATCATATGGACACTTTTCACTTCCACATTGGTCTAGCGACTCCAATTTCACTATTGGGTCGTTGGCCATGTGTTTCAGAAACCTTGAAGCCCACTCACAGACAAGTCCTATCAGTGATCTCAAAGTGAAGAAACAACACCTTCAACCTTTACATAATGCTCTCATGAACACGTCTGCACTTGAGGCTACTTGGGAATATGAGAGGCATTGTCAGCACCTGCACAAAAAACAGATGGCCCTGTTGAGAGTTCAGGTTCAGTGGAGGGATCTAGCTCAAATAGTGTACATGTGTCCTCAACATCAAATAAGCTTCCTCGTCATTTGCTTTTACAGATGGATAATTGTGCAGGCGAGAACAAAAATAGGTAAATCATTTTACTTAAGGGTTTCTCAAGCTCATACTTACTTTTATTTGTGCTAGCATACTTGTCAATGCTTGTTGCCAAAGGTGTGTTTGAAACAATCACGCTCAGTTTTCTTATGGTTGGTCACACTCATGAAGATATTGATGCGTTCTTCAGCAAGGTCTCCAACTCTACAAAAAGGACAAGTGCACTTACCTTACCGCATATGATGAATCTTTTTGAAAATTGCATCTCCAAAAAAAGTTGTGCTTTGCTTGTGACTGAGGTGCCAGACTTCAAAAAATTTCTCAAGGAGTATATAAAAGAGGGGAGTGATTCTTTAGTTGGTCACCTTGTGCGCTACAATTCTTTTTCTCCATACGAGATGGTATACCTATTATGCAGTACAAGTTACGGCCATCAGAGCAGGAGTGGTTACCGAAAGAGGGGTTAATGCTCTTCAAAAGTGGAGAGAATGGAAAGCCACTTCTCCCAGAAGGACAACCAGACCCTATTCCATTGAGTGCCCAGCTCAAGGAACAAGAGGTTATTATTGATGGCATCAAAAAATATGTGGCATGGGTTCAAAAATCGATGCCAAAGAATTCTGATAAGGCAACTGGTTACTCAGAACTATATAAGCATGTGGGACTATTGGGAGACTGTTGTTCGAGAGTTGGAAGGGCCTACTGTCACAAGTACAGAATTGCAACACCCTTTTTGGCCTAAACAAGGTGGCGAGAGGAGATTGAAATGACATCACATATAAATTCTCAAGGATTAAAAAAGCTTTTAGTTCAAACATGAGTCACACATTAACAAGGTAAATAATATACTTTGATAATTATAAGGCTAGTTAACTATCATTTTGTAGATGTAATGAAACAATTGAGAACATGGATTTTCAGCATTGGCATAAGGTAAGAGAGGGGTTTGGCAAAAATTTCTTGGGCCACATGTCAGAATGACAGAGTTCATGCAGGAAATGAATAATAATGCAGCTCAAAACATCCTTACCATGGGGATCACTTCAATTTTTAACACAAATTTTATTGCATTCAGTTCCTAAATCACTTTTTTTAGCGTACAATATCTGAATCTTGTAAGGATGATGTACAAGTAAATGATAAAGGGATAGGCAACAATATAGTGTCAACAGATAAAGGTGAAAGGGACCAAACAAGTGAGTTGCAATACATTCGAGAGGCAACGCTACCCCTTGTTACCCATGATCATATTGTGTTGTTGGATGTCAATGGTGTTTTGCTTCATTGACAAAGGCCCGAGAATAGAATAAAAGAAATCAAACAAGGAGATTTCATTATTTGTCATGGTAAATTTTGATATAATATCATTTTTCGCCCGGGGTTGGACCGTCTCTTTCAAAAGCTTAAGAAGATGGGTGCACTTGTGGGGATTTGGTCATGCATGCAAATTCACAACTTGACACTACTGTTGAATTTGCTTAAGAAACATTGTAGTGTTGCAGAAGAAATGATTCGTAAAGATTAGATTTTTGACCAGCAAATATGTTATAAACCTCTCAAATTTTACGATATAAGAAAGGAAAGTAAGCCATGCTTCTTTAAGAATAAAAAATTTATTGGGCTTCATGAGGAGATCAATCAGTTAAGGATAATGAAGAACGCACATATCTTAATGGTAAACGACTCTCCTTAAAGGCTATGCTCAACCAAAACATTGCTTGTATCCATCCAATCGCTTTCGACGACATATTCTGATATCAATACCATGGATGAGCTAATGAACTACTTGGATACGTGCCTCAGAAAGAAGAATCTCAAAAACTTTTGTGAGTAATATCTACCATATCAAACATTTTTTAACGCTTTTCTTTCTCGTGATTTTGAAGTTTTATAAAATGAAGGAAAGGAATCGGGCGCTCTACAATATTATTCTTAAGGAACGTCATGTTTTAGATAAGCCTTTATGGAGTCATGTTCTTATCATAGCTTATGTATTAATAAGGATGGCAACTCCTAAACTTAGTGAGAGTGTTAGGTGGTGGCAACAACATAAAGATATTGACCAAAATTATTCAATTAATCTGGAGAGTGATGATTTAAACAAAATGAGGAGATTTCTCTGTATGGTTAAGGAGAAAGTATTTATAAATAGATTAACATGTTGATAAGGAAATAATTTCATTTGTAATTATGTTTGATATTATTTTTTAATTATTGTAAACTCTTTTTACAACAAAGAATAAATATGAATATTCTAAGATATTTTAGGAATATTCCTTACTAAGTAAGGTTATTGAAGGATTAATTTAATATTTAAGGCTTAAATATATATTAATTAAATAATTTATTAATAATTAAAACTTAAATATTAATTAGCAATTTATTTTATATTCCCATTTTCATGTATCATGCTCATTTTAGTTACAACGTGCATTTTTGTCTTTGAGTGCTTTTATAGTGCTTATGTTGCAATTCCACAAACTACACCAACACCATAATAGCTCGAAAGGTAAATATTATTTTATTATCTTAGTGATCTAGCTTGATTTTTGTTGGAATTTTGACAAAATCATTTCATTCTACAAAATCCTCTTTGTTCTTGATGAGCAATTTCGAATACTTCTTTGCACATGCAAGATTTGCTCAAGTCACAGTGCTTATTTTCCAAAATAGGATTAATCTTGTACTAAACTACATTCTTCCATTGATGCAAAGAAATATCTCCTTAAGTTGAAAAGAATGTTTTAAAGAAATCTCTTCTTAAGTTGGGAAAGAATGTCTTAAAGAACGAGGTTGGACGCATTTTGTATTATCAATTTGTGTTCACAAGGTTGAGTTCAAGTTGAGTTCATGAAACTACCTTTTTAAAAAAATAATCTAGTTGATAAATCTAAAAAAGAAAGAAGAAATTTTTAAAATTTGTAATTTCATATTGGTAAAACTTGGTAGTTTAAAAAATAAATGAAATGTCATACTTAAGATTCTTGGAGAATGGCATTAAAATATAGTAAGATTTATATTCATAAGTCACTTAAAAACTTTAGCTTCATAATTAACAAGTGGGCTTTGCTGATAAGGTTTGTTATAACCAAGTAAATTAGGAAGCTTAGCTTGTCTTGCTTCCTCAGCATAAACTAATGTTATGACATTATAACATATATAATGTTATAATTTACAAATCACTAGTTTTAATTACCAGTGATGAGTCTTTGATTTAGGACTTTGAGGATATTAACAAGTGAATATGCCCTTTTGATATTGCATATTAGTCATCCTTTGGTCACACAAGTTGTAACCATGCTTTCCCATACCATATGTAAATTGACAACCATAGCATGAGGTGATGCATATACTTTAGTAGTAGTTGCATCAACTTTAGTGAGCACTCTGTATAATTCTTATACTCCACTCCAAGAGGTACAATCACACACATTCCATTGTATAGGACATTCAGAATAATGTCAGTGTTGTTATTGTATCCTAGGATAACAAGTCTAGTAGCACCATGATTGATCTCTTTGGTAAATAACATGGTAGTTCCAATACAACACCTTAGAAAAATGATTGAATAAAGAATGCAATGTACCTTATGTAATCTGTTGCTGACTTGAGCTTTGAACACCTGTGTTGCCTCGAATTCATACTCTTGAAAGTGTACATGATAAAGAGCGTTTTTGTGGACAACAACCGAATACGGAGACACTGGAAGAATAACGATGAGCATGTTGATGGGATTAAGATAACCTTTGGTGAGTTCTAGTGCATGAGTGACATGTTTCTTAATCAGTTCATTCCACTTGGGCAAGGTGTTATCAAGCTGTCTTTTCTGCACTTTTATAGCATTTGGCAAAAGCAGTATAAATGTTAAAGCCGCATTGTTCGAGTTATCACTCTCATTTGCAAAAATAATTACCTATCACATTAATGTAAGCTAAAATAATTTAAGGAGTTTTTTCCTTTTTTCTCTAGCAAACATTGTAGGAATTTGCAACTGCAACAGCTCTTCATCTACAATATCTTATACATGTTGTCCAATTGGGCCTTGTACCTTGGAATGTACCTAGCCCCTTGAGCTTGGCAAAGATCCTGTGGTGCTTCATGTGCGCTTTGAACTTTCGATGATTGAGTCTTGTTGGTTTGCAAGAGATGTTCAAGACAGTTGTGGGACATGACATGGATTGTTGTGCTCCCTACTATGTTTTGATGAATAGTACTTTTAATAAATGTTGTTCTCAAACTCCTCGATTGGTTCCTTGCTATGTAGTTCCAAGTATCAAGGGTAATGGATTAATCTTCAAAAGAGTGTGCCTTGAAGCCTTGAGGATACATTCTTAACTATAGTGTTTTAAGACAAGTATCCTTGAAATGCCTTTTTAATATCCACATAGCATTAAGCCAATTGAAATGTGTTTGTAGTGACATTGTAAGATATACTTGGGGTTTAACAACGAACCCCAACAATTATATGCACTATATTTCTCAAATTACAAGAAAAATGTAAGAAAGACATGGGGTTCACGTTGTAGAAAACTAATTCTTAATAACTACAAATTCCAAAACAATGTTTTGGGGATCACATTTGAATTATGACAAAAACTACATTCTAAAATCACATATATGCAAGATATCCTTGGGGTTTGCCGGTGAACCCAAGGATATCTACATTATATTTTCTGAATTACTAGAAAATGTAAGTTTGCCATGGAGTTCACTGCGAACCCCAACCAAAAAAGATGGGGCTTGCCAGCAAACCTCAAGGATATGTACTTGGTATTGCCCAAATCTCTGGCGAACCCACATTTTATTAGTTGAATTACAAAAAAATGTAAGCGAACCCCAAAAAATCTAAACAAACCAAATGTTAATCACTCACATGGTGATGTCCCAAACCATAAAACCAGATTACCATAGATATAACTAACCCACCAATTTAAGAGAATCCCAAAAAGATTAGAACAAGCACTTAGGGTTTGCTAGCGAGCCCAAAGAAATTAAATTATAAAGAAATCAAGAATGGCCAATGGACTATTTAATATGAAAGACCCATCATTGCCTAGGACAATCAACAAATTTTTAAAGACAAAACATGTATGGGGTTTACTGGCCAACCTCAATGGAGAAAAACAAGGATAGAAAAATTAACCAATTCCACCATACAAAGAAAGAGAGAAAAATAAAAAACATATAGTTTTCTCTTTCGCCCATGTCGGTGTTGAATTGGGCAAAGCAACATCAAGTATTCACATTGGTTTGCACAATCATCATTTTGATCAAGGTGTTGACATAAAGTTTCTTTAAAAGACGAAGGTTGTAGTTGTGGATATTGCACCAAAGAGTATGTCCACCCCCCAAGTATATTTAGAAGATGATTTATAAGGAACATGCAAGAATATCCTCCTCAACAATGGTTCTCCTCTAGACGATAATCAATTTAGTGAATTGATACATTCACTCTAGCCTGCTACAACACAAAAGTAATGTACCATTTCTTTTTGTGATTATTGATACTCATCATTTCTTTTTAGGATAAAACATTGGGTGGAGGACTCTAAAAGATCAAGTATTCAGTTCATTTTGGATTTGAAGTCCAGGTGCCCTTATGAACATATACATGGTAGTTTATTTCTTGATCAACTCAACAGTGTTACATATTCAAAATGTCCACAAGGGGACTAACTACATGACTTGATCTCGTTAGGAGGATGGACATGTCAGGGATAGCCAATTGGCAACCATGTGTTAACCCTTCAGGTTAAAACTTTGACAAAATGGGTTATTGGATTAAATGAGTTGGCTAGCTCCTTGGATAAGACGTACCTAGTCATAAGGGCGTGGGTTGAACAACTCTTAGGGTGTGATGTACCCCTACATATTAGAAGTTGGGGCTACACAATAGGGGTTGTGCCTTAACAACACAAGCTTAAGCTTGGATTGATAAAAGAATAATAGACTTTCTTTTAAACACTAGGACTCTTGCTACATTCCCCCCCCCCCCCCAAACTAAGTTAGAAAAAATTAACCGAAAACTAATATTAATCACTTTATGTAGAGTCAACACAAAGTTCACATAAGCTTCATTAGCCCTTACATTACGCGAATCCAAGTATTTTAGAATCGATGTTCACTTAGTTGCTATTTCAATTGTTGAAAACACCAATTACAATATGAAGTCACATGGAGACCTTTGTATCACACATATAACAAGTTAGTTAATTTCTTTATTTTAATTGGAATTTATATTGAAGGTCATTGTTTGCCAGCCCCTAGGTTAACAATAAATAAAGATGTACTTTTAATCCTTAACATTATTATAATCAACTTGAGTCCTCGTCTCAAACCCATTCATCAACTCCATTGCATTTTACAAATTCTTCAATGGTTTTCATGTCAATTTGTGTGTCAGATAACCCTTCCACTTAATAAGATATTCAAGTTCACTTTCAATATAAACTTAACCTCAAACTCTTTCTCCTCACCAACTTAGTTTAGAAGGGAAACATAAGTTAGCATATCTCTCTAGATGCGTTTCATCCTTGTGGAATGGCTTTAACATATTGACGTGAAACACAATGTGTATCACTCCAGCTCCTAAGGAAGATCTAACTTATAAGTCACATTTTTAACTTGTTAAATTTCCACCTTATATGAATCTATGTAGTGTGAAAGAAACTTTGTCAAGAGAATTAGTGGAACCTTCAGGTTTTTAGTACTTAATATTATTCCCAACCTAATACTTTGTTAGGAACCAAGCCAAAAAGATAAGAAATAAACTAAATTATAAGACAAAAGGCTTTAACTTCTAAACTAGCATTGAAGCCAAATTTGGACTTAGCTAAATTTAGTGACCCTTATCCCTATTCGTATCTTTATCCTAGGCTTGACTAACTTTAATGATCCTTATTTATATCTTATGCATATCCATATCCATATCCATATCCTTATATGTATCCTTGTCTGTAATCATATCCATATTTGTGTGACATAGTTGATCATCACACCACTCTCTTCCTTCGAGAGTTGAGCTTGTCCGGATACCTGTGATGAAACTCATTGATGACATCGCAAGTGTGCTGCAAATTTGTTGAAGGTTCCCAAGAATGTTCACTTGGAGGGTAGCCAACCCAATTGACTAAGTAATAGAGTTAGTGGTGACGGAACTTGGAGCCTAAGATTGCATGTTTGAATGGTATAGCTGAAGAAAAGAAACATGGAATATTGGATGGATGTGCATCAAAGAAGGAAACCAATAAGCCAAATCGTTGATACAAGATGCCACTGGAAATGTGCATGCCAAAGTGATCAGCAAGCGAAGTGTTGTGATGAGACTATAGTACTTGAAGTTGAGAGTCACTTGGTGGAACACAAACCAAGTTGTTATCAAGAAGCATACTGTTGGTGAATCAAAACAAATTGTAGTCAGGTCATGAGATGGATGGATTATCTGTGAGGTGACTCAAGATATCTTGAGCCAACGAATTAGAGATGAGTTTAGAGCAGATAGTATCAAGAAGGCTGGAGTCAAAGGGTGCAACATGAACAACAAGTACTTTGAGACATTCTAGACAAAAAGCACATCGAATTGAACTTGCTGAGTGCTGGGTTAATACTTGATCTCTAAGTAGAACTAAGAAAGGATCTGAGCTTGACATTGATTCAAATTTTGAGCTTAAGAGAAGTAAACCAAGTTCGATGATTAGTGGAGACAATTACCTTGTGCTTCAAAAACCTTTGAAGCAATCCACGATAGCTAGAAGTTCCTTGTCATGAATCTCATTGTTAAAGTTTTAACTTGAAGGGCTAAAATGTAGCAACACATGACTGCCTAGTGGCCATTTGGTGTCTTCACCCTATGTGAGCAACCATAAGTATTCCAAGATGACCCCAAGAGTCTGACTCAGACGCTAGTTAAACAAAAGACTTAGAGTTCTACTCTAAGTCCCCTAGATAGACCTAGACATATTCATGCCCTAACCCACAAAAAAGATGTGTCTCACACATACCCTTATGATAGAGTTAAGGCATCATCACTTACCCCTTGAGGAATCACCCTGATCTAGGAGTACAACCCTTTAGGGCGATAAGGGGTACCTTGAACCATGACTAACCCCTAAGGATTTGAGTGGCCAAGTCATAACTTAGACCTAGGGCTAGTACTTAATGAGGACATGAGTGTGTGTCATAGGCGGACATGAGTATTTTACTAAGCAAACTCTTTAAGGCTAGGTTTAGATAACCCTAAGTACATGACATTCGAGTGCCTCACGAAAGGGCTTTTGCTAACAAGATTAGGTTGTTCAACCCTTGGATTCCCAAGGCTTAGCACCCTAGTGCGAGCACAAACATGCCTGTTTGTTAGAGTATCCAATCCCTTAGCAATAAACCCATGACACAACCCCAAAGGGCACGCCTTATGAGTTGTACTGTGTGCCATCTAGCCTAATGTTAGATGAAAATGTGATAGTGTTTCCCCTAAAACCTAGTGGGGGTTTTAGGGCGTGGATAAGGTCAACCCTAGGGGTGTTCCTAACCCTAATTAACATACCGAAATCACATGTATTAACCAATCAACCTAATTGAGATGTCAAAATTGGGGGTGGGTTTTTTAGAAGGTAAGTGCTTTCTTTGCTTAGAGTTTCTCGCCATATCTAAGGACAGTCAGTTAGATTACCCCTAAACACCTAAGTGCACTAAGCGGGGTTATTTTTCAGTACATTTAAGGTTCATCAACAAAGTACAATAAATAACAACAATCAACCTTTAAAGTAAAAGGTTAAGTCATAGTCAAAACTATGGCACACTCCCCGCCTTTGAAAATGTCAACATCCTCGTTGACGTCCAACTCTAAGACTAGATAATGTTAAAAAAAAAATTAACATTTCACTCTATTTGGAGTTAGCAAAAAGTTCACATAATTTTTATTACCTCCCTTGCATTATACGAAACCAAGTACTTTAGAACCATCATTCATTAAGTCGTAAACTCAGCTATCGGAGGAACCACTTGCAAAATGAAGTCACCTAAAGACCTTTTGCACGTTTGCAAAGTTTTTCAGCTAACACACATAACACAATGGTTAATTTCTTGACTTAAATAAAATTTATATTGGAGGTCTCTAGTTCGGCCCCTTGGTTAACAAGAAATAAAGACTTGCTTTATTCCTTAATATTAAACGCTATGGACGACCTTTGTTGTAAAGTGCACAATAAACAGTTTCAATTAATCTCAAGTGCTTGACCAAACGCCTTCATGTTTCTTTGATTTTCCAATGGTTCCACATTCTCACATGTTACGGGATTATAGTTTCACATTTCTGCATCACTCAATGTTTCTCATTACCCCTTTACATAAGGGTTTGCTATTATACCTATCCCCCATTAATATATAGTTACGTCAAACTAGGTATGAGACTTTATTGAAATTAAGCTCTTTTCTGATACTAGTGTACTATTCTCGAAACCATGTTCTTTGTAGACATGTTAATCTGGCCAAAGGCAATCCTAGAGGTGCATGGTTGTACACATGTATACGACAAGGTCCTATCAATTTGAAATTAACTCATCCACTTGATATGTCATTGACATAACTTCATTTCCAATGGGAATCAAATTCAGGTCAAATTTATCACCAAGTTTATAGCACTAATATTCACCTTTTATAACTGACATTGTACTTTCCAATAACACCGACCAGTTCAAGGACCATATAAGCTAACATACCTTTTTTACAAATCAATGTAGAAACCACAAAATTCAACCCATCTTTAGTGCCTCAATCGGCAATCTTTAAATAGCTTGTGTGTTAATTACACTCTCATTGTACTCATTCCTCAAAGAGCACATCATACTAGATGCCGTTTAATAATTTCTAATTTTTTATCTCACTAAGTTCAAAAATACCGAATTTCAAAATGTAGTTTTCATGATAAGAGTCTCCATGAACTTGTAATACTTCATGTTTTAGTTATATCTCATAATTCAACAGATTTCTCTAAACATGAATAAGATTTCTAGTTCAATACGTCGAACTAAGATACATTATCCATTTAAACACCTAGTAATCCACAAAGTACCACATTACTCTTTAAGCACCGTATTGAGAAAACCTCATTTCTCCAACTAATTTAAAACACATTTTAAGTTATGCATTAAGATACTACCTTACCAAAGTGTTGGACTCAAATCCGCTTGAGTCTTTATATTTCATGATTATGGCCAACCATGTGATCAAACCAAGTCTCAATATTGAACGCTTCAAACTTAATATTCAAGAGATATCATAACTATACTTTGACAATGCATTTATAATCAATCTTAAAAGACTATTGGACTATGCATGCAAGTTGTAACTAAAATGGGCATGGCTAAGTCCCATTTCCTAATAATTACAATTTTAGCTATTTAATTAGCATTTTTTTATATTAAAGGAATATTCTTTAGAATATATGTTTGAAAAGAGAATATTCTTTAGAATATTCTATTTGTGTATTCTACCCTTTAATAAATTATAGCATTCATTGAACAAAAATTAATAACATTATAAAAGTAGAATGTATTAAATTATATAATATTTGCCTAATATAACAATTAAGGAAGAGCATAAGAGGTACATTATATAAATATTGATGTTGTTATTAAATTTAATATTTAAATATAACATTATAATTAAAAATTTGTAGTAGTAATATAATATATAAAAATCTATAATAATATAGTCAATCTTCCATATCATTTTTTAAATTTATATAGTTAAGTATACAATTTGGTACTATTATTAAAGAGTTTATAATAATTATGAATATTAAATATATGATATTTTTTTTGTAATTGTATTCTTTAAGCTTCAGAACATACATTCCCTTGCAGTTTTGTTAATCGTGACTTTATCAACGCTTCTTGACATCCACACCATATCGATGGATTTAACATTTATAAAACATGCTGGGTCTTTTTGATTGGGAGACCATGTTTTCTCTAGGCATCCATTATATCTTTCGCTCTCCTTCTCGTGTCGCCTTTTTGTGGTTTGAACCATGCAACCTTAACAATACTATTTTTTGTGATTACTTCAGGTGTGTCGATAATTTGACCCATCCAAATAGGCTGATTATATGACGCATCTGGAGTAATGAGAACCATCATTAGTTTTTGAAGATCCTTGCAGCAATCAAAGTATGCTTTAGGTTTTTGGTTCCTTTGTCCAACAAATGTGGGGTTTGCACTTCCACATCACTACTGGCTTCTATGTCGTCTGTGCTCAGTGATGTCATTTCAATCTCCTCTCGCCACCTTGTTTTAGGCCAAAAAGGGTGTTGCAATTCTGTACTTGTGACAGTAGGCCCTTCCAACTCTCGAACAACAGTCTCCCAATAGTTGACCACATGCTTATATAGTTCTGAGTAACCAGTTGCCTTATCAGAATTCATTGGCATCGATTTTGAACCCATGCCACATATTTTTTTGATGCCATCAATAATAACCTCTTGTTCCTTGAGCTGGGCACTCAATGGAATAGGGTCTGGTTGTCCTTCTGGGAGAAGTGGCTTTCCATCCTCTCCACTTTTGAAGAGCATTAAGCCCTCTTTCAGTAACCACTCCTGCTCTGATGGCCGTAACTTGTACTGCATAATAGGTATACCATCTCGTATGGAGAAAAAGAATTGTAGCGGCACAAGGTGACCAACTAAAGAATCACTCCCTTCTTTTATATACTCCTTGAGAAATTTTTTGAAGTCTGGCACCTCAGTCACAAGCAAAGCACAACTTGTTTTGGAGATGCAATTTTCAAAAAGATTCATCATATGCGGTAAGGTAAGTGCACTTGTCCTTTTTGTAGAGTTTGGAGACCTTGCTGAAGAACGCATCAATATCTTCATGAGTGTGACCAACCATAAGGAAACTGAGCGTGATTGTTTCAAACACACCTTTGGCAACAAGCATTGACAAGTATGCTAGCACATATCTAGAAAATAAAAGTAAGTATGAGCTTGAGAAACCCTTAAGTAAAATGATTTACCTATTTTTGTTCTCGCCTGCACAATTATCCATCTGTAAAAGCAAATGACGAGGAAGCTTATTTGATGTTGAGGACACATGTACACTATTTGAGCTAGATCCCTCCACTGAACCTGAACTCTCAACAGGGCCATCTTTTTTTGTGCAGGTTGCTGACAATGCCTCTCATATTCCCAAGTAGCCTCAAGTGCAGACGTGTTCATGAGAGCATTATGTAAAGGTTGAAGGTGTTGTTTCTTCACTTTGAGATCACTGATAGGACTTGTCGTGGAGTGGGCTTCAAGGTTTCTGAAACACATGGCTAACGACCCAATAGTGAAATTGGAGTCGCTAGACCAATGTGGAAGTGAAAAGTGTCCATATGACTCACAACCGTGTCCATGTGTTAGCACACCTGTTAAAGAAATCGGAAGTTTCATGACATTTCCAAGGCACTTTGGTGTTGCAAAGAGCTTTGGAATGCTGGTCTTTGAATGATCCATCTTGTCATGGATCAAGCACAGGTACTCTGATGGGCGTGACACAGAAAGCATGCGGTGTGCATAGTACTGAGACCGACAAGTTTGTTGTGCAATCATGTGGGCCTCCATCTTCTTTGAATGGTAGTGATCTCCACCAAGATTTTTGCACAAGCCTCTGCAGCCTTCAATGATGTACAAGTGTCACACTTAGAAAAGCTAGAGTGTTTTGCAATCTCCACATCCTTAAAATGAGTATTCCATATGTTGTTGAAGGTACCAGTGCAGATTGCTTGGAGCCCCATCAAACTGAGGCACTTGTTCACATGTTCACACAGTTTCAATTGAGTGTAGATTGAAGGTAAAACCTTGAGAT
This sequence comes from Selaginella tamariscina, assembly GCA_003024785.1. Taxonomy (NCBI): domain Eukaryota; kingdom Viridiplantae; phylum Streptophyta; class Lycopodiopsida; order Selaginellales; family Selaginellaceae; genus Selaginella; species Selaginella tamariscina. The sequence continues at coordinate 111,460 of PUQB01000297.1, forward strand.
TTTCCCTGACCCCTGCATTTGTGGTTCGGCATTTGTGAGGCATCCTGTCTGCATTTGCTTCCACAAAAGCCTTGAGTATCTCTATGGCTGCCATGATGTGAGAGCGGGTTTTGACCAAGCCAGTGTTCCCATGAACTGAGGTTCGCGCTCCATCTAGCCACTCATCCTCCGACAGTAGAATGTGGTCTTTGGGATCCCGTATATACTGTACCAAGCTTTGAAGCAGATGGCCACCTTATTAAATACCATGGATGTACTCTGATAACCTGTGTCCGAGGCCATTCCATCAATACACCCAGTTAGTGCAGCATATACAAACTCATGCCTTTGCTTTTGGGTGAGCATACGAAAGACATGTCTACATTGGGTAATTTCATTCCGGTCTGCCATCTGACAACACTTCTTCTTGCAACAGTCAATCGTGGAAATGCTCGTAACACTTTCGGAAGATGTAGGATCCATCTTTACCCTCTTGCTGAAACTTGCAGGGGAAGATCTACAACCCATGAATCGCCTTTTTCTTACAATAGGACCAATGCAAGGAACCTCTTCAAATATGAGTTGTTCTTCCGGGTTGTTATTATTGAAATCCAACCCAGAATATGTTGAACCATCTTGCCGTCTTAATTCAGATGTTCGCCACCTCACGAGAGATCCAGGATACAATGTGCCATTAGGTGAAACCTCTGTCACAACTACACCCACGAAGTCGGACCCTAGTTTCTCTTCTGACACTGCTTCCATTGGATTTATAGCTGTGATGATGCCTCTTCCGACTTCAATCTCACGAAGAAAGAGAATCACCTCATCCATTACAGCAGGCAAGCCATCATCTGGTAAACTCGTGCTACTATTTGTTTGTGACTCTGCATATTCTGTGTCAGCCTTGACTTCATCCAAATTCCACAATATAGGAGAACCCTCCTCAAATTCCATTCCCAGAACCTCAACATGCTTGTAAAATAGTGTTCACCCATACGTACACACAAGATCCTTGGGAAATATTGTGACATGATGCATTATTATCTCGAACTTCCACAGTTCCATGCCAACTATCTCGTTGTTCCGAAGAAGACATACTTTATCTCCAGTATTAAACATATTGTCCTGCACATAAATAATTGTATTATTTATGATATCTGTTTATGCAATATTTTAAGAAATCTGAATTACGGTTACTTAATAATTTGCATATGCAATAATACATAATTATGTTTAGAGATAATATCTCATGTTTGATTAATACAACTGATGGCGGGATTAATCCCGCCACGAATCCCTCCGACGAGGAACGGTCGGCGGGATTAATCCCGCCGCCGACTCAACCCCTTCGGAGAGAGTCCGGCGGGATTAATCCCGCCGACTCCCTCGCGGAAGAGTCGGCGGGATTAATCCCGCCGGACTCCCTTCCTCGTCGGAGGAAGAGGCGGCGGGATTAATCCCGCCGGCTCTTCCTTGTCGGAGGGAGTCCAAGGCGGGATTAATCCCGCCCACAATTCTTACGACGGGGAATGGGTGGCGGGATTAAATCCGCACATAACTCTCTCCAAAACTATGATTTCAAAGAGATCTCGGGATAAATCCTGTCCCCAAATCTTTAAAACAGTGAAGTGGTGGCGAGATTAATCCCGCCACCCCTTCCCTGCCTCCTAAAATGGTTGGCGGGATTAATCCCGCCGACAACTCTTTCTAATAAATTCTGGTAACTCTTCATCAGTTGAGAAGGTTATCGACGGGATTAATCCCGCCACTCTTTTTCAGTGGCGGAGAAGCATTGCCCGGGAGATGGTGGCGGGATTAATCCCGCCACTTCTTCAAAGAGGCGAAAAAGAAATGGCCGGATTAATCCCGCCGCCCCGGTTAACCTAGAATATTAAGTTAAAAGGATATTTAAACGTGATAAATCCCTAACGGAATATATTATAATCCTAATGCATTTCTAAACCCCTAAATTGTAATTTTAAGAGAGAATGTAAGAGAGTGAATCTTAATAAGTATTTTTAAATTTGTTTATAATACTTACTTGTAAACAGCACTGAAGGCGCCGTGCTTTCCTATAAAGAATAGCACCCAATTTAATCTCGCTCCTGAGATGATCACTATGAAGAAAAAAGAAGATCTAAAGAGTGAAAAATACAGAAATGAAGAAACCCTTGCCGGAGAAAGAACCAGATCTGAATTTGAGTGGGAAATTAAATGCATTTTCAAATTTATATGTCAGACCGACAATACATATGTCAGAAATTCAAATTTTTAAAAAGAACAGAAAATAAAATTTAAGATGAGTTGACACAAATATCCGACACTCTGACATATATACTCTCCAGTTCCAATGAGTATTTTAAAATTGCATTTAATGTTATTCAAGTGATTCAAGCTGTTTAATATTACGAAATTTTAGACTATATTCTACATTCTTAGTATTCAAGTATATTTATATTATATATATATATAAATATATACTTATACAATAAATAAATTGATATATTATTATGTATCATTTAAAATATATTCATAGTCTGTTTATTATTATTATTTTCTTAATTACTCGAGTATTTAGTTTTCATTTCCTAGTATCAATGGGATATTCTTTAATATTTTATTAATATTTGAAGAATATTCTAATATTAAACCTGATTATCATAATTAAATTAGTCTTGTTCTTAATTATTGCAGTAATTATTCTACATTTGTATATATTAATGGGATTTTCTCAATTAATTTGTTATTATTTCAAGAATATTCATGTGTTAAACCTTATTATCAATATTAAATTAATACACACTATGAACATATTTTAAATTATACATAATAATACATCATTTTATCTAATATATAGTCATATATAGTTTTAATAATATATATATTAATATCATTTCCTTAATTACTTGAGTAATTAATCTTCTTTATATTAATGGGATATTCTTTATTATTTTCTTATTATTCCAAGAATATTCCAATATTAAACATGATTATGATAATTAATTTAGTTAATTATTTGAGTACTTAATTTACATTTGTATATATTAATGGGATTTTCTCAATTAATTTCTTATTATTTCAAGAATATTTCAATGTTAAACCTTTTTATCAATATTAAATTAATATATATTATTAAAACTATATATGGCTATATATTAGATAAAATCATATATTATTATGTATAATTTAAAATATGTTCCTAGTGTGTTTATTAATTTTATTTTCTTAATTATTCGATGTTTGTTTTGCACACATATATAAACACAATCATAAATTTACACACGCATTACAAGAACTTACAAAAACACATATGCACACACATGCACAACCCTAAACCAAACTGAAGAAATATGTTGCTTCTTTATTGAAAACATCATGTTCAACGCATGTATGATATATGTACTCAATCTGTGTATATGTAACACATTGAATTTACATGTGTAATATTTATATTAAGCTTGTTGGGAGCAAACCCTAAACCCTAAACCCTAAACCCTAATAATGTAACACAATGAATTTACTCATGTAATATGTATGTATGTCTGTGTGTATACACGTGTGCATGTATATATGTGTACTCTGTATGTATATATGTGTACTCTGTATGTATATATGTGTACTTTCTGTCTTCTCTCATACATACACACCATGCATGATCCATGTTAATATGTACTGTCTCTCTTCTCTCAAACATACACACCATGCATGATCTATAATATGTACTCGGTCTCTCTAATATTATGTACTAATATGTATGTATGTCTGTGTGTATAATACACACCATGCATGATCCATATTAATATGTACTGTCTCTCTTCTCTCATATACTATGTATGTATATCTGTGTATAATATGTGTAAGTATATATGTGTACTAATATATGCAATGTGTACAAAAATAATTTTTCAACACTCTCTCTTCTCTCATACATACACACCATGCATGATCCATCCTAAATCCAAAACCCTAAACCCTAAACCCTAAACCCATGTAATATGTGTGTATGTCTGTGTGTATACACGTGTGTATGTATATATTATGTGTATTAATATATGCAATGTGTACACATGAAACTTTAACACTCTCATGGACACACACATGTTAAATCCCTGCATGATTTATATTTTTGAGGTGTATGTGATACACCCACCACACGCACGCGCTAATAATATAATGAAAGAATATTCGTTTAGGGCGAATCTATATTTTATTCTTTTTAGGGTTTAAGTATATTCTCAGAAGGAATATTCTATTAGGGTTGATATATATATTTAATTCCTTTAGGGTTTAGGTATATTCTTAGGGTTTCAAGAGGCGGCGGCTGTGAAATCGGCGGCGGCGGCTGTGCACACAGGTGAGATCTGTGTGTGTGTGTGTGTGTATGTATGTATATATGTATAGGAGTGTGCGTATAATTTTTTTTTTAGTTTTATCTCTCGCACACACACGCACACTCCTGTGTATGTATATGTGTCTGTATGATTTATTTGTTTCGCTCACACACGCATACACACGATATACATATACACATATATATATATACCTATATACATATATACATACATATATTATGTGTACCAGTATCTGTAAATTTTTTTTTTGATCTTGCTTTACACACACACACACACACACACACACACACACACACATATATATATATATATATATATATATTATGTGTACCAGTATCTGTAAATTTTTTTTTATTGATCTATCTCTCCCACACACACGCGCACTGCTTTACACACACACACACACACACACACACATATATATATATATATATATATATATATATATATCAATGCATATTAACAAATAGTATACAACACTAGTTTATATATATGCTTATATATTCATAATATATACACACATATATATGTGTGTGTTTTCTGTATAATTTTATTTATTTATTAGTTTTATCTCTCGCACACACACGCACACTCCTGTGTATGTATATGTGTGTGTGTGTGTGTTTGTTTATCTGTATGATTTTATTTGTTTCGCTCACACACGCATACACACAATATACATATACACATATATATATACCTATATACATATATACATACATACAACACTAGTTTATATATATGCTTATATATTCACAGACTCTCTCTCTTTCTCTATAGATTATATATCTATATACACACATATATATGTGTGTGTTTATCTGTATAATTTTATTTATTTATTAGTTTTATCTTTTGCACACACACGCACACTCCTGTGTATATATATATGTGTGTGTGTGTGTTTGTTTATCTGTATGATTTTATTTGTTTCGCTCACACGCATACACACGATATACATATACACACATATATATACCTATGTACACACATATATTAGGTGTACCAGTACTGTATAAGTTTATTTATTTATCTATCTCTTGCACACACACGTACACTCCTATACATACATACATACATACATATATATATACACACACACATATATATGTGTGTGTTTTTATCTCGCTAAGCCCCTCGAGCGGCGGGATTAATCCCGCCGCTATAGTTGGGGCCATGGCGGCGGGATTAATCCCGCCGCCGAGGCCCTTCAGGCATGGGTGAGCGGCGGGATTAATCCCGCCGCCGAGGCCCTTCACGCAGGCTATGGGCGGCGGGATTAATCCCGCCGCTCTACGACAAACCGAAGAGCGGCGGGATTAATCCCGCCGCCCATAGCCTGCGTGAGGGGCCTCGGCGGCGGGATTAATCCCGCCGCTCATCCATGCCCTGCGCGGAATGCGGCGGGATTTATCTCGCCGGCAATGGCCTGTGTGAAGGTTCTAATGGGCGGGATTAATCCCGCCGGATTCCGCGCAGGGCATTTACAGGGAATGGGCGGCAGGATTAATCCCGCCGCTCTTCGGTTTGTAGAGCGGCGGGATTAATCCCGCCGCCCAGGGAATTCACGCAGGACATGAACGGCGGGATTATCCGGCCCCACGCTCATGCCCTTCGCGGAGGGCGGCGGGATTAATCCCGCCGTTCATGTCCTGCGTGAATTCCCTGGGCGGCGGGATTAATCCCGCCCCCACCCATCCCTGTTCAAAAATGCCGCAGCCAATATATATGTGTGAGCGCATGATTTACGAGAGGGCGGCGGGATTAGCCTCCGAACCTTCATTACCCGGTGGCGAGATTAATCTCCGAACCTTCATTACCCCATTGGTATGTTGAATCAATCCCGACTAACTCTGTCTGAGACGGAGAAGGTTTACAAAATACCAATGGAGGGAACCGAGAAGGGTGGTGGGATTAATTTCACCATCCCTTACATGGTGGGCGGGATTAATCCCGCCGCGTACGCATGCCCTGCGCGGAATCGGGCGGGATTTATCCCGCCGCCATTGGCCTGCCTGAAGGGCCTAGGCGGCGGGATTAATCCCGCAAGATTTCGCACAGGGCATTGGCGTTCGGCGGGATTAATCCCGCCGACTAAGGCCCGAGTGAAGGGCCTGGGAGGCGGGATTAATCCCGCCGACGCCAATGCCCTGTCGAAATCGGGCGGGATTATCCCGCCGCCATTGGCCTGCCTGAAGTGCCTAGGCGGCGGGATTAATCCCGCCCGATTCCGCGCAGGGAATTGGCGTCCGGCGGGATTAATCCCGCCGCATAGGGACGAGTGAAGGCCCTGGGCGGCGGGATTAATCCCGCCGAGTCTTCAATGCCTGTTGGAGAAATGAATCTCGCCACCCTTCCCTTTTTCCTCCATTGGTGAGTTGGACCAATCCCAAACGTTTCTGTCTAAGACGTAGAAGGTTTACAACATACCAATGGAGGGGACTGGGAAGGGTGGCGAGATTCATTTAACCATCCCTTACATGGTGGGCGAGATTAATCCCGCCTCCTTTCTGGAGTCACTGAAGGGGTGTGAGAAATAAATCCTGCCCAGTTCTCTCTGAGACCGAGAAGGGTGGCAAGATTAATTCCGCACTCCCGTTCAAGGCCTCCAGAAAGGTGGCGAGATTAATCCCGCCCACTCTTTCAGGAGGCATTGAAGGGGTGGCGAGATTAATTTCCATGTGAATATATATGTGTATTAGTATATATAAGTTGCATATCTCATTTTATTTACTTTTATCATCTTTCATATTATTTCGAGTAAAAGCTAGGAATCTATGTAAAACTGTCCAGAGCTCACATTTGTGGTGGTTCTAAAACGAAATGTTATCTTTCTTTTGCACTAACACAAATGTGAGCTTCGGACAGTTAATTACGTCTACTTCTCTCTGTGTATTATTTTTGTATATTCGGGTTTATACAAGTGTGTGTGCGTTTTTATATAATTTATATTTATAGTGTATTATTTTGCAGAAGGACGATTTGATCAAACAAGGAGATCGAGTCATTAGTATGGAGTCGTCGTCAAATTCTGGGTAAGAATTAAAATAAAATCTGTTATACTCGGATACTTGAACTAATCATTTTTGTATTCAGATGTGGAATTGAGGTGACATTAAAGACAAGAGCAGGAGAAGAGATGGGCAGGGGGATTCTGGAATCAACTTGGCCATATTTTAAGATAAATGGGAAGCGCATTGGAGCAACCATGGCTGCTGTCAAATTAACCTCTGTCACATCTCATGGACAAGCAAAACAATGGAAAGTTGATTCGCTAGTCAAGCACCCGAAAGCAGGCTGCGAACCCAGATTGGACGATGCTCGACAGATATGCCTTGTTCCATCCAATGTCACGTTCTCGGATCCAGAGGTCGTCAGTTACAACATTAATCTCGGGTGGTTTTGTCGACTTGTGGATAATGACGTTCACGTGTTCACTAATGATGTTGACCTTGGAGTTCTTCTTCAACTCAACGAAAGCCCATCTATGGAGGGGATCCATCTGGATGTCTACTTCGAAGATCTTCAGACTCATCGAGTAGGTGTATTGTCAGGAGATATTGTTTCACAATACAGAAAATCAGCAAGTGGAGCAATCTTCCCTCTTGACATTGAAGAAGAACACAGCGACATCATAAGGGAGATTGAGAAGGTGGCTCGGTCTCAGGTTCTCTACAGATCACGTTCAATTTGCTTAGGAAGCTTCGGGAGCTGGAGCAGTGTGCCGAGAACACTAGAACAGCTGCAGTCGGGGATCACACATGTTGATTCGGATCGCAAAAGAAAATCATCAATCGTTTTGTCAGCTGCACCTGTGGCATCTCATGCTGCAATAAGTCACAAGGAAATGATGTTGGATGATAAGATTTATCCTTGTAGGGTTAAATATTGCAGCGTCAACCCAAACTTCAATTACAGGCCACTCAACCAGGAACGTGTAGCTGAGCTCATGGAGAAGATGAAGGACGACAATTCTTATACCGTTCCACATAATGCTGTTTTGTGTCCATACTATGAAAGAAGGAAGGGTGCTGACAAAGTCTGGATCACAACACCAGAACAACTCATGAAGATTCAGACGGAGAATAAAAGATCTATCAAGTACTACATCATTAGTGGCCAGCACACAATAACGGCAGCCCAACGACTTCTCGAAGAACACAACAAAGGAACGATGGCAACAAAACTTTCCGAGCATACCCGTGAGAAGCTGACAAAAAGATCGGCGTTTTTAGCTAAGCCGAATCTCACAATCGAGCAGTACCATAAGTTATCGGCGGAATGGGACGCTGCCGACACCAACCACTACAACAGCAAAATATGGGAGAAGTTTAAACACACGCGAGCCGTGTGGGAATCTCTTCAGCGACCACAAAGAGCTACCGCAGGGAATACACAATCTGCGGAATACCGGGTAAGCAAATTGTTTGGGCGGGATTTATCTCGCCGGTATATTAATCTGTCTTTTTCCTCAGAGAGTTGAAGAAATTGCAGCAGTTGATTTTGCCCAGGTGGGCGGGAAGGAAACATCATTTCTGATGATGTTGATTTCTTGCCCCGAAGATAGGATCTTTGCCAAATGGTTGGGGATTATGGAATCCTTTTCAAAAGGAACACTGAAGAAGAAGCAGACAAGTGAAGGGGAGCCCTCAGAAAAGTCTGCAAAGAAACCCAGTAAGACGCCGAAGGCTAAGTCTGTTCAATCTACAAAGGATGTAGACAACGATTTCAAGCTCACATGGTTGAAGCCTTTAAATGGAACAACGATGGAGGAGATGGAAGTCTTGGCTGATTTGGTGATCGATGGCAAACTACAAATCAATAACAGCAGCCCAACCTCTCCTTTTCATCTCAAGGCAATGGAGTTGAAGACGGTCAGGCATTTCAAGGAGTGGTTGGGAATACACTGCCACAAACTGGGTTGGACCTCGACTTCAACATATGAAGAGGTTAGCAAATATTTGCATGTGACGAACGATGATATGCTTGTCGAATGGGTGAACCAATCGGAAGATCTAGGCAAGAATCTATTGCACGCCAACGCCAAAAAGGAGAACATTGGGATGACGCCTTCTCTTATGGCAGTCCTTCAGCAGCGGAGAACCGAATTGAACCTTATAAAGGAGGATGCTACGAATCACGACAAGCCCTACAGATGTTTGTTGTTAGATTCGGAGACTTTATGGGGTAACATCACTGCTTGTAGGAAACCGTTTCAATTGTTCGTGATGGATCGGCGGGTGTCAAAAAATCTTTCGACAGATAGGGCACTAGAGGATCTGGTGGAGAAACTTAGCCGTGCAAGCATATACATAGAAGGTATTTATTATTGAATTCATGCTTGCGCTCTTCACTGATACCTACTTTTTCAGGTATTTATTTCTTGGATTCTTGCTCATGTCACCGATACTTTTGCCTTCGCCTTCGCCAAGAAGAATAGACATCGTTGGACAGGATTTTATATGAACGATGCTAATCCCAAGTGCATTGATACTGTTGTTCACTTGGTTGTTAGGAATGCGCCAAACAATTTCAAGCTTCCAAATGACTGGCCAGGCATCTGTTTGCACTCCAACGGCCCTGAACCTCCATCCGATACACCGATAGGTATGAGTGACGTATTCGGCAATGTACGTTATCCAAACATTACAAGTCAAGCGGCACGGAGCATCGTCAACTTGATCAGGGGTCCTCACAGTGATGCGTGGGTTTTTGACTACTGCACTAGGGGGTCCGTCTTGAAGGAGTGTTACCTTCGGCATACATGTGTGTTTGCCGTTGAGAAGGATAAGACCATGGTTGAGGACCTGAACAAGTGGATAGATTGGGTCTCAACTGAGTACCCCAACGATTCCATAAAGGCGTATTTGAGAAAGTTCCCTCCAGATAAGTGCGATAGCTCTGAAGGTGAATCTGGTTCAATCTCGGAGTCTGAGAACGAACATCAATCAGATATTAGACCGGAAGTTATCTCGAGGAGTACAGAACATTCGCACACTCCAGGACCCATGGAAACATCAATAGAAGATGCAGAAGATCTTGAACCATCTCACAAGCGGCTTAGACCTTCTTCGCCTCATTCAGAAGGTAATAGCGAAGAAGAATTGATAATGAATTGATAAAGTGATGAATAGTTGTAAATGAGTGTAACATAAGGCATTTTTGTATATTTCTTTTATATTTGTACAGAAAATAAATTCTCAAGGATTAATGAAGCTTTTAGTTCAAACATGGGTCACACATTAACAAGGTAAATAATATACCTTGATAATTTTAAGGTCAGCTAATTATCATTTTGCAGATGTAATGAAATAATTGAGAACATGGATTTTCAGCATTGCCATGAGGTAAGAGAGGGGTTTGGCGACAATTTTTGTGCCACATGTCAGAATGACAGAGTTCATGCAGGAAATGGATAATAATGCAGCTCAAAACATCGTTACCATGGGGGCCACTTCAGTTTTTGCATCATCATTTTTATTGGCTTCATTCCGAAATCAATTTCTTCAGCGCATGCAATATCTGAATCTTGTAAGGATGATGTACAATTAAATGATGAAGGGATAGGCAACGAAATAGTGGCAACGGATAAATGTGAAAGGGAGCAAACAAGTGATTTGCAAAGTATTCAAGAGGCAACGCTATCTCACGTTACTCATGGCCATATTGTGTTGTTGGATGTCAATGGTGTTCTGCTTCATCGACAAAGGCCCGAGGATAGAAAAACAGAAATCAAACAAGGAGATTTCATTCCTTGTCATGGTAAATTTCGATATGATATTATTTTTCGTCCAGGGTTGGATCGTCTCTTTCAAAAGCTTAAGGAGATGGGTGCGCTTGTGGGGATTTGGTCATGCATGCAGATTCATAACTTAACACCGCTGTTGAGTTTACTTAAGAAACATTGTAGTGTTGCAGAAGAGGTGATTCGTAAAGATTGGATTTGACCAGCGAATGTGTCATAAACCCTCGAATTTCACAATATAGGAAAGGAAAGCAAGCCATACTTCTTCAAGAATGAAAGAATAATTGGGACTCATGGGGAGATCAGTCGCTTAAGGATAACGAAGAATGCACATATCTTAGTAGTAGACGACTCTCCTCAGAAGGCTATGCTCAACCAAAACATTGCTTGTATTCATCCAATCACTTTCGATCCATATTCTGATATCGATATCATGGATGAGCTAGTGAACTACTTGGATACGTGCCTCAGAAAGAAGAATCTCGAAAATTTTTGTGAGCAGTATCCACCGTATCATACATTTCCTGAAGCTTTTCTTTCTCGTGATATTGAATTTTATAAAATGAAGGATAGCAACCGGGCGCTTTATAATATTATTCTTAAGGAACGTCAGTTTTTAGATGAGCCTTTATGCAGACCTTCTCTTATCACATCTTATGTATTAACAAGGATGGCAACTCCCAATTGCATTCGTGAGAGTGTTAAGTGGTGGCAACAACATCAAGATATTGACCAAAATGATTTGATTAATCCGGAGAGTGATGATTTAGACAAAATGAAAAGATTTCTTTGTATGATAGAAAGAAAGTATTTATAAAAAAATTAACATGTTGATAAGAAAATGATTTCATTTGTAATTATGTTTGATAGTATTTCTTCATTATTGTAAACTATTTTTAGAATAATATGAATATTCTAAGATATTTTAGGAATATTCCTTACTAAGTAAGGTTATTGAAGGATTAATTAATTAATTAATTAATATTTAAGGCTTAATTACATATTAATTAAATGATTAATTAATAATTAAAACTTAAGTATTAATTAGTAATTTATTTTATATTCCCATTTTCACGTATCATGCCCACTTTAGTTACAACGTGCATATGCGTTAGAAACACTGTCAAGAAGGGAGACCATCTTCCTGAACTAATCTATGTACTAGATATCTTACTTTTAGGATATATTGAACCAAACTCAAGGAACACCAAACCTTGAGATAGAAATCGACAACAACCAAGAAACACCATTAAACCTTAAGTCAAGAAAAGTTTTATTTTTCAATATTCGAAAGAACTGAAGATATATAGTATATTCTCTAAGTTTCCATATTTGTAACCATGATGCATAATAAAAAAAAAACTGTCTTTTTGAATAGTCCGTATTCGACTCTAAAATGAAATCGATATTGAAAAACCAATACCAACTTGTAATTCTCACCGAATATCGACTCTCTGAGGAGGTGCATGTACTTAAACCTTCAAAATGAATATCCGACTAGCTTTTCTACTCATTTGACACCACCAAACATAACTTATCAAATTTAAGAAGTTTCCTTACTTAGTCAATAAAAGTGGGAGACTTTAAAAAAGCATGCACTATAATGAGAACTCATTTTACACCTTCTGTCAAATTGTAGTGTTCACTCTTATGTTTGAATATGCATCTTCTTTCAAAATCAAAGACACACATTTAACATAAGCCTTTCCCCGTTTAAACACTATTGCCAAAGTCCGATATCAAAATTTTGACATAAATTAAAACTCAATGGACATTGTCAAGTTCTCGATCATGTGTTATCCCAATTCAACCCTTAAAAAGAAAAAATTCAATAATGTGCAAACTTAGGATATCACAAGACCCACCTCACAAACTTAGTTTATAAGCCATAACAAACTAACATGCCATGTCTTATGGAAGTAATATGATAAAGTAAACAGAACAACCATAAGGTAAAATAACATGGCATACAACTTGGAGTGCTACCTTTGACATTCGAGTCCATAAACACAACACCCACTTATGAAGTAAGTGTTCTCTGAAGAGTTATAAATCTCAGGACCAACTCTTCGTGTAGAATTCATACATTAGCTAAAAGTGATAAAGTACTTCAAAAATTTAAACTAGCTAAACCCTGAAATATACTACAACTTTAGGCAGTCCTAATGACCATAGAGAATAGGCTCGATACCATTTGTCAAAGTTTTAATTCAAAGGGCCAACATGGTGGCTGCCTAGTGGCCATTCAGTGTCATCACCATGTGTGAGCAACACTAAGACCCCAAGATGTTTAGTTAAATAGAAGATTTAGAATCCTACTCTAAGTCCTCTATAATGACCATCCCATGAACCCTAGAGGATATCTCGAGTAGACTTTAGGATCCTATCCCAATAGACCTACACAAGCTCCTAACTTAACCCCACAAATAAGATGTGTCTCACACATACCCTTGTGATAGAGCTAAGGCATTGTCACTTACCCCTTGAGATCACCCTCATCCGAGAGTAAACCTCTTTAGGGCGACTAACCCCTAAGGTCATACCCTAGACTTAGGGTTAGTACTTAATAAGGACATGAGTGTGTGCTGTAGGCTGACACGAGTGTTTTACTAAGCAAACTCCTTAAGATTAGGTTTGGATAACCCAAAGTACATGATAATGTCGAAAGGGCTCTTGCTAATAAGCTTAGGTTGTTCAACCCTTGGATTCTAAGGAGAACACTCCCCTAGCCAAGTGTGTTCAAGCACACTTAGTTATAAGACCTAACCTCCCTTGAGCTTATGCCCAAGGCTTAACACCCTAGTGCAAGCACAAGCAGGCCTATTTGTTAGAGTATCCAACCCTTGGTGACAAACCTAAAGGGCGTGCCTTTATGTGTTGTAATGTGTGTCATCTAGCCTAATGTCAGATGAAGATGTGACACTGTTTCTTAGATATAGACTATCATGCCATAGCCCTTTGAATTTAGGAGTTGCACTAGGTGCCAACGAATGTGGCTTCTCAATGCTAATTCTAGAACCCAAGAACTTTGATAAGGAAACCCTATCAATTAAGACCCACGACCACAATTTAGAGAAGGAAACGAACATGCCTTGCTTAGCTGTGAGTGTTGCTCTTAGCTTGACATGGAGGAGGAGGTCAAAATGGTTCAGAAAGGATGTTGAAATGGTGGAGCGGGCAACATACAACATGTACGAATCAATAGCAACGGCTGTCAGGCAGCATTGGTAGCAGCTAGATCTAGATCAGCCACTAAGGTACTAAGGACAACACACGTGAGGGAGGTACATTAAGTCAATAGGACAAGACCCAATGATAGGTAGGGGTGAGCAGTGGGGTCGGGGTCCTTCTAGTCCATCTTCTTAGTGTGTCTTGTTCTGGCCATCTATGGGAATGGGCTGCCTTGTAGTTCTAAGAGGCAATATATACGTCTATTGTTGCCCCTCCCAAGTCTCCTTCCTTTCTCTCCTTCTCTTACTTCCTCAGCGTGAGCTTGCACATCCAGAAGGAGGGGAGCTCCAATCTACTGGTACACAAACCCTCGCGGCATCCGGATAAAGGCCACCATTACACCTTCCTGCAATCCCGAAGTAATGGACGAACCTTGGCTTGAAACCTTGGGATTGGGTGTTGGCAAATGCGTCCTAGAGACCACCATGACCACCTAAAGTCACCCCACATTTGGCATGCGGAGTCCTCGACGACCATTTGTGGCAAACCACATAGAAATAGTTGTCATACACGGATGGAGTTCACTATAGCAATTAAAGTTTCTGCTTGAAAAAGAGATCAAATAGTCAGGATTAACTCATCTAAACAATTGAAGATTAGTGAATATCAACTAGCCAGGAGGATGTGTCATGCCGGCTAGGAGAGGCCAATGAGTACCTTGAATGCCACAATCGACCCTAGCCTCACCAATATGAGTTCACCACTCAGATACCTATGAAGCAAAGTGGATGGATGGTTGGATGAAAGAAGGAAGCCCTCCACCTGCTCTCAATGTAGGTGAATGTGACGGCTATGATGAGTCCCCACACCAATATAGTTGAACCCGTATTTGATGAGTACCTTAGAAGGAGGAGACCTCGTGCAGAACAACCATAAGACATGGGAAACATGCGCTAGAGGCAAAAAACTCGAAGCAGTGGCGACAACGTAGAAAGTGATGGTAGATGAGAGATGGAGGTCCACATGGCCAATGCTATGAGGGATGCAAGGTAGTAAACCTAGGGTTGTCGTCACCAAAGTAAGGCAAGGTAGGCAGGCCGTGGATTGCCGAAATAGAGGGGAGGAAGTGCCTCATTCAGAAAGCCCCCGCAAGGAGGAGCACCAACCACTGATGAAGAGACCTCCGCACCATGAGTTTAGTAAATTAGATGATGCACATGTCAAGGTGAGTACTAGGATGGCGACCCAAGGGTCCACAAGGCCAAGCAGCACACAAGAAGGCAACTGGACATTGACAAGTTGACATATTGGGAAGGAGCGCCAGTGAAGGGGTGCCACACAGTGGTCACTTTAGTCTAGGGATGAGGGGAATTCCGTCCTAGGGAAAAAGAATTCAGCCCAAGCAAGCAAGACAGTACTAACCATGCGAGGGGATTCTAAAAGGCATACAGCAGAGCTGTGATAACCAAGACGATCTCAAGACAAGAAGATGCCCCGGTAGCTACGACCATCACAACACCACGAGGAGATTCCACAAGGTCGCACATTCCAGCCAAGACAACTGTTGGACAAGGGGATCCTCATCACCAACCTTGAATGGAAGGGTGGGTGTGTGAGGGAGAAGAGAGTACCAAGACCCATATGGACCTCAACAAGTCTGAAGTTGAGGAAACCATACCGAAATACTTCTGAGGAGCAATGGGAAGACACAAGAGTAGACCTAGTAACCTTACTAGCCTGCATAGGACAGCACAGTGATAGTGCCCTTGCTTGCCTTTTAGGGAGCGAAGGGCAAAGACGCCAACCAACACATGCATAAGTTCAAACATGTGTGCGAGCGTAATCAACAATCACAAAAGTTAAGTGCATCCGCATGCACTCTATACAAGAAAGCGCATGCTTGGTGGATGCAATTCCATGAGGCAAATGAAGGAGTTCAGTGGGAGTCCACTCAAAGAACATTCTCGAACATTTTTAGGAGGAGAAGAGCAAGGAGGAGGTAATTCATAAGCTAGCTAACTTGAAGCAAAAAATATGGAGTCAATCGATGAATATACATAGTGATCATTGGGGACTTCACAAGCCAAATGTGAGGTGACTTAGGTAGTCTCGGTGGTCACTCAATCCCTCGGGTTTCTGAATTGGGGTCCAGCTATTACTTTAGGATGTATAGCTAATGGACTAGAGCTCCCCTCCCCTTGGTGTGTGGGCTCCCTCTAAGGAGGGAGCAAGAAGAAGAGAGGAAGAAAGGTGGGCAACAATAGACAGAATATAATATATATATATATATATATATATATTATAATATATAATATATATAATATATATATATATCCTTTTAGAAGTACAAGGAGGCCCCTTTCCTAGAGATGATTGGAACAAGACACACACAAGAAGATGGACTATAAGGACTCCAACCCACTGCTCACCTTCCTGCTTATATAGTGGGTTGGGTAATACTAGGATGTAGGCCAAATGGCACTCCCCCACTGGGCCGCTGCTGTATAACGGGGTCTTATCCTACTGACTTAAATGCACCTCCCTCATGCATGTTGTCCTTAGTACCTTAGTGGTTGATCTAGACAATCGAATCTAGCCTGCTATTAGCGCCACTTGACAGCCAACATTGTGAGTTTGTACCTATTGTACATTGCCTGCTTCCATTGTTCAGATAACAGCCACACATTTGTCTTTGCTGGTCATTTGACGATGGTCCACATGTTAGGGTATATTGCTCGACTAAGAGATTCATTGGTCTACCTTACAAAAAGATGTAATATCAGAAGGTATTACAGTCAGAGATTCACAAATGGATGGGCTAAATGATGATTAGACATTTGACAAGTTACTTTGGTACGCCAAAAAAGCTAAGAAGTGGGAAGCCGAGAGGTGCTCGGAGAAGAAGACACAAGACAATCTGATGATGAAGGGACAAATGACACTACCACAGACAAGGAAACCTCTTGGACACCCCAAGGCCTGCAAGAAGGGAATGATACTCGAGAACCAAAGAATAAGGACAATTCCATGAGGAGAGGCCCACAAGGTAGCAATCCCAAAAGGAGGACTTGACCACAACACTTGCCCAATTAGGATACATAGGTACCACCACTTAGGATACATACACCATTACACAATATACTACTATGATGTTACCTCACCAATGGACTCAATGGACTTCTAGGGATGTTTGTTGTCCACAAGTGAAGCCTCACCTGAAAGTGCTTCTTGTCGTTCTAGTTGATCGAAGATTAGCTATATAAGGGAGAGATGACATCCTCTGAAGATGTCCCCTAGGGTGGAAAATCTCTGAGGTCCTCGTGCAAATCATGCAAGACCTAGTGCTAGACACTTCGAGGGGGACAAGACAGCTAGGAAGGTTCTATAGCGAAACAGTTGATTAGCAGCCGGCTAGACATGGAATACCCCCATCAACATGAATGGTGGTGTTTGAGATCGCCTACTTGATCAACTAAGTTCTAACTCCAATACCGATGCATCTCTGATCTAGCATGATAGAAGACATGGAGGAGGGACAACATGTCAGGCAAGCAATGAAAAACAACCAAAAACCCCTAGAGTCATCAAGGAAAGCAGGTGAGAAAAGATGCATCTTCAGAGCAAGAACAGCTTAGGTTTAGGAAGAAGCGAAGACCCTTAACCACAGAACCCATATTGGCAGTTCTTATGGCAATAGTCCTCAATTACTGTTGAACCCAATTGAGGTGCTGTAGGGAGCAGCTAGGAACCCTGTACGGACCGTCACAACCAGTTTCACCTGGAGGGTGAGGAGAAAGATTCTAAGGACGTGCTTAGCAATACCTATCAACACTTCCATGCCAATGGGCGGTGGGATTCTTCGGTCCACCTCAAATCACAAAGGCCTTTGAATAAATTAGGAAGGTAGTGCGGGGGGTGGCCAAGGAGCACAATGCAATAATTGGTAAGCTCCACAAAATGGTATTGGGCAGCTCAAAAGGAAGCCAAGGAAAATGAGAACAAGTCCTCCAAGAGTCCAACAATGGGACTATGGAGATGGAGTAGAAGTATGCAAGGAGGCCTGCACTACACTAGCTATGGGCCTTGACAAGCTACATGAGAGGTACAATGGCCTCCATGGGTTCCATGACCAACTCGGGCATGACCACGAGCATGCCAATAGCAAAGAAAGAGCGGCAGAAGTACAAGCTACCTACGCACCAACCAGCTTGCAAAAACGAGAGTTGACTGAGGTAGTGCAAAGCTTATAACCCATCACAAAAAGACCACGCTAGGAGGACATGTGATGATAATCCCATCACAGCAAGACGAGGGGGAGAAGCATGTTTGAGTAACTAAAGCCCAGCTAGCCCAGCTATGAACCACCATTAAGGAGTTAAAGGAGCATGCACACCATCAAGAGCAATAGCTTGTGGTCAAAGAGCATGAGTTTACAACACGCACTCGAGTGAGTTTGGGAAACTGGAAGTATAGCTTATACAGACCCAAGTGCAGCTGGCAAGGAACACGGGATGCAACGATTGCCACCATGGGCCTGAAGTTGTCAAACATTGGTGAATCCGTGGAGGTCTTGTTGAAATACATGTTCTGAGGGTTTAAAGGTTAAAGCACCTCCTCCACATCAAGCTAAGAGCAACACTTGTAGCTAAGTAGGACACATTCATGTCCTTGTCCAATTATGGGCTTGGAATCTTACCTAACATGTTTTCTTTACCAAGTTCCTAAGGGTTCAAAAGGGGTTTTAGAGTTGGTATATTTGAGCCACGTTTGTAGTACCATGTGTAACTCTTGATCTAAGGGGTTATGATGAGTAGCCCACATCTTGGGAAATAGTGTCACATGAAGATGTGACATTAGGCTAGATTGGCACATGGTACAATGCTCAAGACACTCCCTTTGGGGTTAGTCATGGGTTTGACACCGAGGGATTAGATACTCTAACAAGTTTGCTCACACCAAATGTTAAGCCTTAGACATCAGCTCAAGGGAGTTTAGCTCTCATAATTGGGTGTGCTATTGACACACTTGGTTAGGGGGTTGTTCTCATTAGGATCCAAACTTAGCCTTAGGGCACTCATGTCCACCTATGGCAACACACTTGTGTTCTAGCTAGGTATAGCCTTAAGTCTAGGGTATAACTTGGCCATTCAAACCCTTAGGGCTTAGTCATGGGTTAGGATACCCCTTGTTGCCCTAAAAGGGTTATACTTCAAGATGAAGATGATTCCCCAAGGGTAAGTATAATGCTTTACCTTTGTCACAAGGGGTATGTGTAAGGCATGTCTCCTTAGTAGGGTTAAGGCATGAGCATGTCTAAGTTTCTTAGGTGGAATTGACCATCTTTACCGACATGGGATAAAATTCAAGTAGACTTTAGGATCTTGACCAAAGAAACATTTCACTTTTTGCAAGTTTCGCACATCAATTATGAGATACATGACAAGGAGCTTTTGGTTATTGTGGATTCATTTAAAAAATGAAAGCACTTCTTGGAGGGTTTGCCACATCAGGTAATAGTCTACAACAACCAAAGAATCTCATTACTTCTAGTCAGCATGAGTTTTGAGTCATCAATAATTTCATTGGGCCCAATTCTTTGCACAATTTAGCTTTGTCATCACATATCAACCAAGTTCATAACAAGGTAAAGTAGATGCTTTATCCGATGGTCCTACTTGACTCCTCATCTCGACGACCTAATATTTGATTAAACAACGACAAGTTCTTTTGGGATCAAACTGGATAAAGTTACGGTTACTAAGGTGTTGTAAGCTTCAGTGGATTTAGCATTCTTGACATGGTTCGTGCAAACATTACTAATATAACCAATTGGTCAAGATTTTTTAAACCATATTGCTTCGAACCGAGGCTCAAGTTCTAATTTCCAATATAATTATGGTGACTACAATTGGTTCAAACTCCAAAACAAGCTGTTGCTTTAACAAAAATCTTGTTTATGTTCTAGATGGCCCATGTTGTCTTTGAATGTTATAATATTGTCATGATAGTCTTATTGCTAGACATTTTGGCACACACAAGACATTTGAGTTAGTTAATTGAGATTGATTGACGGTTGTTTGACCATTGTCAAACTGCCAACCGGTGCAATGAGTGGCCAAGTGGGGAAGGTATAGGAGGTACTAACCGACAATGATGGCTGTTATGCGACGCATAACATGGGTCTAAATCCGATCATCCAAATCAAATACCAAGGTACTTGAGACAGCACATGTGAAGAAGGCACATAAATGCTATAGGGCAGGACTTTGTCACATGGCGACATATCAGTAGAGGAGTGCCACATGGACCTAGGTCTAGCACCAGCCAACTCACTATATAAACAAGAAGGTTAGTAGTGGGTCAAGGTCCTTCTAGTATGTCTTCTTCTTTGTATCTTGCTCCACCTTCTTTGGGGGCCATCTTGTATCCGGATGAGCAATATATATATATATATATCTAAATTCCTTATGTCCACCACATGTCACTGTTATCCTCCTGCCTCACTCCTGGCCCAACGATATCTTCTTCAGAAGGCAACGACACTGCGCTTGGAGGAACTCCTACTCACCTATACACGTACCTCACGGCGCCTAGGTAAAGGCCATCCCCGCATCTTCCAACATCTTCCAAGGTAAAGGCCGGCCCACCAATATGAACCCCTCAGGACTGGCATTGATAACAACGTCCTAGCCACCACCAAGGGTCACCCCACATCTGGCATGCAATCCCTGATGACCATTTGTGGCAACCACAAAGGGATATTAATTACACGCGAATGGAGTTCATCGTAGCAAGCAAAGTTGCAGCCCAAAGGAGAGACTAAAGAGCTGGGATTAACTCGTTGAAACAATTGGAGATAAGAGAGTATCAGCTAGCTAAGAGGATGCTTTGGGCTGGCTAAGAGAGGCTAATGGAGGGCAGAGATCAAATGCCATAGTCGGCTCCTGCCTCACATGTCTTAAGGAACAATGCAAACACCACATGGCCGAACCTACAAGAAGTGGAAAACTAGACACAGCACCATCAAAGTCAGTCGCCAGAAGCAGACGACAAAATGAGTTATGAAGAACCCTTACCATGTCCGGATGGAATTTCAAGTGTAGGCAAGCAACACTTGGATGGGCGACCTCACCCGACAATAAACCTACAATGCAGAATGGGATGGATGGTAGGATGATGGGAGCCCTCCACCCCCTCTCGACATAGTTTCATGACTGAGCTCGTTACTCTTCTCCCGGTGCAAGCTTTAGCTTGTGTCGTCAAGGCACAACCCTAGGTGAAAGTGACAGTGACGACAAGCCCCACACTTGACAACCGAACCTATGTTCGATGAATACCTCCGAAGGAGGAGGCCCCACACAGAAGAACAGTAGAAACCTTGAGGGGATGACATCAACATGGGCAACGATAGGGGATGAGAGTTGGAGGTCCTGTGTGGCCAACACTATGAAGGATGCAAGGTAGGAAACCTAGGGCGCCATCACCCACTAGGTTAAGGCAGGTGGACCATGAGAAAGAGCCTTATCTGAAAGGCCCTGTAGGGAGGGGCACCGATTACCAATAAAACAACCTCTACACGAGGAGTTCAGTTGATCAAATGACACAACCAGCTAGGGTAAATACAAGGATGAGGGCCCGAGGCTCTGGAAGGCCAGGTTACACATGAGATGACCACCTGCACGAAGGCGACTAGACATTGACAAGCTGACAGACTAGGAAGAGGTACAGCAAGGGGGCCACATAATGATCACTTTGGGCAAAGGACAAGGGGATTTTGTCCCATGGTGAGGGAAATTTGCTCAAGCGAGTGAGACCATATCGACCACATGAGGGGATTCCCCAAAGGCGCATGGTAGAGCTGCAACCACCACCAGACGACGGGATACCATCTCAGGACAAGGAGAATCCACCTACCATGCATGGATTTCGTAGGGTCGCATGGTCCTGTCAAGCCACCCACTGGATGAGGGGATATCGTTCAACTGAGGTATGCTGCACCACAAACTGTCAGGTTGGTCCCTCGAAGGGACAACTAGAGAAGCCCATTCTCGTCACCAACCCTCAACAGGAGGGCGGGAGTGCAGAGGAAAAAAGTACCCACAAGATACTGGGATGTGGACTATAGCATGTTCAAAGCAGAGGGCCTAAATCAAAGCACTTCCCAAGCTCAATGGGATGCCATGGGAGTCGATCTGGTGACTTTACTAGCCCATACACTCAATTGGATGTAGGAGAGCATAGTGGCAGTGCCCTTACCTACATTTCGATGAGCAAGGGGTGAAGATGCTAACCAACATGTACACAAGTTTGAGTAGGTGTGCTAGTTGAGAAGTGTAAGTGACAACCACAAAAAGCTGGGTGCATTCGCATACACTCTAGACAAAAAGGCACACGCCTGGTGGATGCAATTCCACAAGGCAAATGAGGAAGCTCGCTGGGAAACTACACAGAGTATGTTTCTGGATACTTTCCGGGAGGAAAAGAGTGAGGAAGAGGTAATCCACAAGCTAACTAGCTTGAAACAAAAAGGGGGAGAGGCAATCAATAAATACACTGTTCATATGCTGGGGTACATTGCTCAGCTAAGGGATGCCTTTATCGACCTGACCAAGAAGATGGTACCGAAAGGGATTACAGCCGAAGATTTACAAGTGGATTGGGCTAGACGATGATTAGACGTTCAACAAGTTACTCCAGTATGTTAAGAAGGCGGAGAAGCAAAAAGTCGAGAGACATCATGAGAAGAAGACGCATGACAAATCAAACGCTGAAGGGGCGAATGACACCACCATGAACAAGGAGAACCTTTTGGACGTCCCAAAGCTTGAAAGGAGAGATGATCAAGAGCCAAAGAGCACATACAGCCACAGCAAGGGGAATCCCACATGGCGGTAGCACAAAAGGAAAACTTAACCGCAACACTGACCCAACTAGGATACACTGCACGTGGGAACAAGTACTATTGAGTATGTAACATATGCGGGTCCCACAACACGAACAATTATTATTGATTAGCCGAACTATGATTGAAGATCTGCAACCCATGAATTGCCTTTTTCTTACTATAAGACCAATGCAAGGAACCTCTTCAAATATGGGTTGTCCTTCCGAGTTGTTATTATTGAAATCCAACCCAAAATATGCTAAACCATTTCACCGTCTTAATTCAGATGTTCGCCACCTCACGAGGAATCAAGGATGCAATGTGCCATTAGGTGAAACCTCTATCACAACTACACCACAAAGTTGGTCCCTAGTTTCTATTCTAATACTACTTCCATTGGATTTATAGCTGTGATGATGCCTCTCCCAACCTCGATCTCATAAATAAAGAGAATCACCTCATCCATCACAACAGGTAAGCCATCATCTTGTGAACTCGTACTACTATTTGTTTGTGACTCTACATATTCTGTGTCAGCCTTGACTTCAAATTCCATTCCCAGAACCTTAACATGCTTGTAAATGGTGTTCACCCATACGTACACACAAGATCCTTGGGCAATATTGTGACATAATGCATTATCATTTTGAACTTCCACAATTCCAGTACCAACTATCTCGTTGTTCCAAAGAAGACATAATTTGTCTCTAGTATTAAACATATTGTCATGAACATAAATAATTGTGTTATTTATGATATTTGTTTATGCAATATTTTTAAGAATTCTGAATTGAGGGTGCTTAATAATATGCATGTGCAATAATACATAATTATGTATAGGGATAACATCTCATGCTTCATTAATACAACTGGTGGGTGGGATTAATCCCGCCCACGACTCCCTCCGACGAGGAAGGGTCGGCAAAATTAATCCCGCCACCGACTCTTCCTCATTGGAGAGAGGCGGCGGGATTAATTCCGCCACTAACTCCCTCCGACGGGAAAGAGCTGGCGGGATTAATCCCGCTGCCACTCTTTCCGACCAGGAAGAGCCGACGAGATTAATCCCACCGCCTACTCCCTCTGTCAGAGGGAGTTACGACGAGATTAATCTCACTGCCGACTCCATCTGACGAGGAAGAGTTGGCGGGATTAATCTCGTCGTCGGCTCTTCCACTTCGGAGAGAGGCGGTAGGATTAATCTCGTCGCCGACTCCTTTTGATGAGGAAGAGGTAGCAGGATTAATCCCGCCGCTGACTTCCTCCGACCAGGAAGAGGCGACGGGATTAATCCCGTCGCAACTCCTTTTGATGAGGAAGAGGCGGCGCGATTAATCCCACCCACAACTCTCACCAACAGGGAATAGGTGGCGCCCGCCCACAACTCTCTCTAAAGCTATATTTTCAAAGAGATCTTGAGGGGGTGGCAGGATTAATCCCGCCAATGCTTCTCTACGTCCTAAACTGATTGGTAGGATGAGCAAGGTTCCTTACTACCAAGTGGTAGGTAGTTTGATTTACCTTATGGTGTGTACTTAGTTAGACATTGCTTATGCAAGCCGGGGACATCAATTACATACTAAACTAGAGTTCCTTTGACAATCAAATCATTCAACTTCTCAACTATTCTCTTGCAGTTTTGTTAATCGTGACTTTATCAATACTTCTTGACATCCACCCATATCAAATGGATTCAACTCTTTCTAATAATTCTGTTAACTCTTCATCATTTTAGAGAGTTATCGGTGGGATTAATCCCACTGCTCTTTTTCAGAGGTGGAGAAGCATTGCCCGGATTAATCATGCCACAGCTTCCATATTTCAAAGAGATGGTGGTGAGATTAATCATGCCACCTCTTCTAAGAGGCGAAAAAGAAATGGCCGTATTAATCCCACCGCCCCGTCTAACCGAGAATATTAAGTAAAAAGAATGTTTAAACGGGATAAATTTCTAACAGAATATAATGTAATTCTAATGAATTCCTAAACCCCTAAATTCTAATTTTAAGAAATAATGTAAGAGAGTGAATCTTTATAAGTATTTCTAAATTTATTTATAATACTTACTTGTAAACAGTATTGAAGGCACCGTGCTTTCCTATAAATAATAGCACCCAATTTAATGTCACTCCTGAGCTAATCCTATCAAGAAAATGAAGATATGAAAAGTGAAAATTACAGAAATAAAGAAACCCTTGCCAGAAAAAAAAACTAGATCTGAATTTGAGTGGGAAATTAAATGCATTGTCAGACCGACAATAGTTATGTCAGAATTTCAAAAATTTTGAAAATAAAATAAAATAAAATAAGATTTATGATGAGTTGACACAAATAACTGACACTCTGACATATAAATTTTCTAAGTCCAATGAGTTTTATAAATTGTATTTAATATGATTCAAGTGATTCAAGCTGTTTAATATTACGAAATTTTAGTAATTATTCTACATTCTTAATATTCCAGTATATATTATTAAGTATATATTATAAATATATATACTTATACAATAAATAAATTGATATATTATTATGTATCATTTAAAATATATTCATAGTGTGTTTATTAATATTATTTTCTTAATTACTCAAGTAATTAATTTACATTTCCTTATATTAATGGGATATTCTTTATTATTTTCTTATTATTCCAAGAATATTCCAATATTAAACTTAATTATCATAATTAAATTAGTATCTATTCTTAATTATTTCAGTAATTATTCTACATTTGTATATATTAATGGGATTTTCTCAATTAATTTCTTAATATATATAACACGTGCACACGCATTAAAAGCACTTACAGAAACATATATGCACACACATGCACAAGCCGATGAGTGGATCACAATATAAATAAAGCATTTAGCTTTGTATTTATGATATAGAGTTTAAAACCAAAATCAAATATTTATAATTACTCACACTGGGACTTATATATGTTTAGTGTTTAGAGTAAATTTATATTAAATAATTAGAAAAATGTGCATGCATTTAGTTTACATTAGTATAAAGACTTTATATAATATATATTATGTACCATATAAAATTTAATAATAAAATACTTGCATTGGGTTTAAACCCTAAACCAAACTGGAGAGATATGTTGCTTCTTTATTAAAAACATCATGTTTAACACATATATGATCCATATGTACTCAGTCTATGTGTATGTAACACATTGAATTTACACATGTAATATGTATGTATGTTTCTGTATATACATGTGTGTATGTATATATGTGTACTAATATATGCAATGTGTATGAAATTAATTTTTTAACACACTCTCTCTTCTTTCATACATACACACCATGCATGATCCATATATGTATTGACGTGACAATATTATGTACTATGTATGTATGTCTATGTGTATAATATTATATGTGTGTATATATGTATTACTACACATGAAAATTTAACACTTTCATAGACACACATATGTTAAACTCCTGCATGATTTATATTTTTGGGGTGTATGTGATACACCCACACACCCACACATGCACACAAATTTAAAATTATGATAATATAATGAAAAAATATTCGTTTAGGGTTAATATATTTTTATTTTTTTTAAGGTTTAAGTATATTTTTAGAAGGAATAGTCGATTAGGGTTAATATATATTTTATTCCTTTTAAGGTTTAGGTATATTCCTAGGGTTTCAAGAAGAAAGGCGGAAGGAGGCGATGGTGGTGGAATAGAGCGGTTGTGCCATAGATCAATAGATCTCTTTATCAGAAGGCATGGCAGTGCAAAAAGGTTTAAAGGCACATTCACATAGGTGAAATTTCTCTCTCTCACACGCACACTCCTGTGTATATTTATTTATCTGTATTTACACACATACACATGCACACACACACACACACACACACACACATATATATGTGTGTGTGTGTGTGTGTGTGTGTGTGTGTTTATCTGTATAATTTTATTTATTTATGTATCTCTCGCACACACACGCACACTCCTATATATATATGTGTGTGTGTGTGTATCTGTAATAATTTAATTTATTTAGCACACACAGATATACATATCCATATATATATACATCTATACATATATATATTTGTGTTGTATATGTATAATTTTATTGATTTTTCTATCTCTGGCACACACGCACACTCCTGTATATACATATACATATATATGTGTTTGTTCATCTCTTGCACATTCTTGTAAATACATATGCATATATATATTTTGTGTGCGTGGGATTAACCAAAGGGCGGCGGGATTCATGTAAGTCATGAACGGCGGGATTCACGCATGTCATGAGCGGCGAGATTAATCTCGCCGCCCTTTATGCATGCCCTTCCCGTAGGTCATAAGTGGCGGGATTAATCCTGCCGCCCTTCACGTAGGCTCTTTGGTTAACCTCATAGGGTAGCAGGATTAATCGCACCACCCATGGCCTGTGTGTAAGCTGGCGGGATTAATCCCATCTACCTGGTGGCGGGATTAATCCTGTTGAGCCCTAAGGAGGTGTGAAAGTGGTGGGAAAATTAATTTCTTTCACCGGGCATAGAAGGGGTGGCGGGATTAATCTCGCCACCCTTATATCTCAATGAGTGTAAGGCGGGATTAATCCCACTAAGCGCCATTATTTATGTGAGAGTGTCGTGGGCGGGATTAATCCCGCTCACCAGGCATGGAAGGGTGGCAGGATTAATCATGCCACCCTTCTTTGTCTCCTGAATGGTGAGCCAAATCAATCCCGACCACTTCTGTCTGAAACGGAGAAGGGTTATCGCACACTCCTTCAGGGGACTGAGAAGGGTGATGAGATTAATTTCACCATCCCTTCCATGGTGGGCGAGATTAATCCGCCACCCTTTTGGATCACATGAAGGGGTGTGCTAAATAAATCCCGCCCAGTTCTCTTTAAGGTTGAGAAGGGTGGCGGGATTAATCTCGCCACCTCTTCTATACCTTTTAAAAGAGGTGGCGAGATTAATCCCGCTCACCCTTTCAGAAGCATAGAAGAGGTGGCGAGATTAATTTCGCCCACCCTTTCAAAAGGCATAGAAGGGGTGGTGAGATTAATCCCGCCACCTCTTCCATGTGAATATATATGTGTATTAGTATATATAAGTTGCTTATCTCAGTTTATTTACTTTTATCATTTTATCATAATATTTTGAGTAAAAGCCAGTAAACTAAGTGAAACTGTCCAAAGCTCATATTTATGGTGGTTCTAAAACCAAATGTTATCAGTTTTTTGCATTATCACAAAGGTGAGCTTTAGACAGTTAATCCTGTCCACTTCCCTCTGAGACAAAGAAAGGTGTATGTGAATTTATCAGTGTATTAATTTTGTATATTTGGATTTATACAAGTGTGTGTGCGTTTTTATATGAATTGTATTCATAGTGTATTATTGTATAAAAGGACTATTTAATCAAACAAGGAGATTCAGTCATTAGTATGGAGTCGTCGTTAAGAATTAAAATAAATCATTTATTATACTCGGATATGTGCTTGAAGAACTAATTATTTTTATATTCAGATGTGGAATTAAGGTGACATTAAAGACGAGAGGTGGAGATGAGATGGGCAGGGGGATTCTAGAATCAACTTGGCCATATTTAAAATAAATGGGAAGTGCATTGGAGCAACCATAGTTGTTGTCAAACTAACCTTGTCACATCACATGGACAAGCAAAACAATGAAAAGTATATTTACTAATCAAGCACTCGAAAGTAAGCTGCGAATCCAAATTAAATGATGCTCAACACATATCTTGTTCCATCCAATGTCACGTTCTTAAATCCAGAGGTTGCCAGTTACGACAATAATCTCGGGTGGTTTTGTAAATTATGGATAATGATGTTCACGTTTTCACTAATGATGTCGATCGTAAATTCTTCTTTAACTAAACAAAAGCCCATCTATGGAGGAATCCAATTAGATGTCTACTTCGAAGATCTCCATACTCATTAAGTAGGTGTATTCTCAGTAGATATTGCTTCACAATACAGAATATCCACAAGTGGAGCAATCATCCCTTTTCTTATTGAAGAAGAACACAGCGACATCATTAGGGAATTAAGAAGGTGGCTTGGTCCCATGTTCTTTACAGATCACGTTTAATTTATTTAGGAATCTTGGGGAGCTAGAAGAGTGTGCCGAGAACATTAGAACAGCTGCAGTCGGGGATCACACATGTTGATTCGGATCACAGAAGAAAATCATCTGTCGTTTTGTTAGCTGCACCTGTGGCATCCCATGTTGCAATAAGCCACAAGGAAATGATGTTGGATGATAGATTTACGAGTGTAGGGTTAAGTATTGCAGCATCAACCCAAACTTCAATTACAGGCCACTCAACCAGAAATGTGTACTGAGCTCATGGAGAAGATGAAGGACGACAATTCTTACACCGTTCCACATAATGTTGTTTTGTGCCCATACTATGAAAGAAAGAAAGGCGTTGAGATAGTGTGGTCACAACACCAGAACAAATCACGAAGATTCAGACGGAAATAAAAAATCAATCAAGTACTACATTATTAGTGGTTAGCACACAATAACAGCCCAACGACTTCTCGATGAACACAATAAAGGAACGATGGCAAAAAACTTTTCGAGCATACCGTGAGAAGCTGACAAAAAAGAGTTAAGCCGAATCTCACAATCAAGCAGTACCATAAGTTATCGGCGGAATGGGACGCTGCGACACCAACCACTACAACAGCAAAATATGGGAGAAGTTCAAACACACGCGATCCATGTGGGAAACTCTTGGGCAACCAAAAGAGCTATGCAGGGAAAGAACAATGTGCAGACTCGGGTAAGTAAATTGTCTTGGCGGGATTTATCTCGCTGTATATTAATCTGTCTTTTTTTTTTTAGAGAGTTGAAGAAATTGCAGTAGTTGATTTTGCCCAGGTGGGCGGGAAGGAAACATCCTTTTTGATGATGTTGATTTCTTGCCCGAGGATAAGGATCTTTGCCAAATGGTTGGGGATTATGGAATCCTTTGCAAAAGGAACACTGAAGAAGAAGCAACAAGTGAAGAGGAGCCAGAGAAGTCTGCAAAGAAACCCAGTAAGACGCCAAAGTCTAATTTATAAAGGATGTAGACAACGATTTCAAGCTCACATGGTTGAAGCCTTTAAATGGAACACGATGGAGGAGATGGAAGTCTTTGGCTGATTTGGTGATTGATGGCAAACTACAGATTAACAACACAGCCCCACCTCTCCTTTTCATCTCAAGGCAATGGAGTTGAAGACGGTCAGGCACTTCAAGGAGTGGTTGGGAATACACTGCCACAAACTGGGTTGGACCTCGGCTTCAACATACGAAGAGGTCAGCAAATATTTGCATGTGTGACAATGATATGCTTGTCGAATGGGTGAATCAATCGGAAGATCTGGGCAAGAATCTATTGCACGCCAACGCCAAAAAGGAGAACATTGCGATGACGCCTTCTCTTATGGCAGTCCTTCAGCAGCGGAGAACCGAGTTGAACCTTATAAAGGATGGATGACAAGCCCTACAGATGTTTGTTGTTGGATTCGGAGACTTTATGGGGTAACATCACTGCTGTAGGAAACCGTTTCAATTGTTCGTGATGGATCGGCGGGTGTCAAAAAATCCTTCGACAGATAGGCACTAGAGGATTTGGTGGAGAAACTTAGCCGTGCAAGCATGTATAAAGAAGGTATTTATTATTGAATTCATGCTTGCACTCTTGACTGATATCTATTTTTCAGGTATTTATTTCTTGATTCTTGCTCATGTCACCGATACTTTTGCCTTGCCTTTGCCAAGAAGAATAACATCGTTGGACAGGATTTTATATGAATGATGCTGATCCAAGTGCATTGATACGGTTGTTCACTTGGTTGTTAGGAATGCGCCAAAAATTTCAAACTTCCAAATGACTGGCCAGGCATCTGTTTGCACTCCAACGGCCTGAACCTCCATGATACACCGATAGCTGAGAGGACGTATTCGGCAATGTACGTTATCCAAACATACAAGTCAAGGCACGGAGCATCGTCAACTTGATCAGGGGTCCTCACAGTGCATGGGTTTTTGACTACTGCACTAGGGGTCCGTCTTGAAGGAGTGTTACCTTCGGGATACATGTGTGTTTGCCGTTGAAAAGGATAAGACCATGGTTGAGGACCTGAACAAGTGGATAGAGAGGTTCTCAACTGACTACCAACAAAACCCATACAGGAGTATTTGGAAAGTTCCCCCAGAAGTGCGATAGCTCTGAAGACGAATCTGGTTCAATGTCGGAGTCTGAGGACGAACTTCAATCAGATATTAGACCGGAAGTTATCTCGAGGAGTACAGAACATTCACATACTCCATTACCCATGGAAACATCAAAGAAGATACGGAAGATCATGAACATCTCACAAGCGGCTAGACCTTCTTCGCCTCACTCAGAAAGGTAATAGCGAAGAAGAATTGTTAATGAGTTCTTAGAGTGACGAATAGTTGTAAATGAGTGTAACATAAGGCATTTTTGTATATTTCGTTTATATTTGTACAAAAATAAATTCTCAAGGATTAATGAAGCTTTTAGTTCAAACATGGGTCACACATTAACAAGGTAAATAATATACCTTGATAATTATAAGGTCAGCTAACTATCATTTTGCAGATGTAATGAAACAGTTGAGAACATGGATTTTCAGCATTGCCATGAGGTAAGAGAGGGGTTTGGCAAAAATTTCTTGTGCCACATGTCAGAATGACAGAGTTCATGCAGGAAATGGATAATAATGCAGCTCAAAACATCTTACCATGGGGACCACTTCAGTTTTTTCATCACATTTTATTGGCTTCAGTTCCTAAATCACTTTCTTCAGCGCCTGCAATATCTGAATCTTGTAAGGATGATGTACAATTAAATGATAAAGGGATAGGCAACAATATAGTGTGTCAACAGATAAATTGAAAGGGACCAAACAAGTGAGTTGCAAAGCATTAAGAGGCAATGTTACCCTTGTTACCCATGGTCATATTGTGTTGTTGGATGTCAATGGTGTTCTGTTTCATTAAACAAAGGCCCGAGAATAGAAAAAAGAAATCAAACAAGG
>PUQB01000297.1:148529-303228 GCA_003024785.1 Selaginella tamariscina
CATATTTATTAAAAAGTATAGTTAATCCAGATACTAGATTTCAAAACCGTTAGTGTGTTAATTTAGTAATCTTCTATAAATACTCTACATTTACTAAACTTTATGAATAATAAAATAAAGCGTGTGTGCACACACATGCATTATGTATAACCACAGTCTTGGTTCTGCACATAATTAGCATGCAAATCATATATATATATATTTTTTAGGTGGAACTAGGTTTGACTTAAGATTTAGCTGATTCGTATGTACGACGTGTGTAAGTGGCTAGTGAGGCATTGCCCTTTTGCTAAAATATTAAAGATTAGAACATAATTATTATTTTTAATCTTACATATCAGAACTTCATTTGTAATCCGTGACAAGCTATACTTTTTTGGTTAGTTAGAGTAATATAACATAAATCCTTTTAAATCTTGTACACAACAAATAATATGTAAATAAGTAGACTTGACTTGTTACATATATTATATATGGTTATACATACACAACCTAAATACAGATATTTTAAAATTTCTCAATAAAGCTATGTGTGTTTGTGTTATATATATAAAGTAATATAAACTCCTGTATTACATGGTTATGAATATATGTTTCTTGTTATATAAATCGTTTTATAAATTTTAATTTATGCATAATTTAAATTGTCCAGGGAAGATCTCGCATGTCATTTAGATATATATAAGCACGCACACAATAAAATAGACTTTTAGAATATATTAATAATTATTTATATGTGATAAGAACAGTAAAAATAATTAAGTAATTATAAATAAATTGACTACACATAATGCTTTCATATTATTCTAATGAAGTCCTATAAACATTTCGTTACACGCATTAAATGTAAAAACGTTTTCCAATTAAAAAAAAATTTAATGTAAATTTTTTATTATTGTTGATTTAGAAATAAAACATGTAGAATTTCTATATAAATGAGTATTTACGTACATGTATACTCCTATTTTTTCTAATACATTGTGTTAGTATATTATATGATTTATGTGTATGTTAGAAAATAAAATTTAAAAGAATAAAATTGTTTATTTACTCATACATGCGAAATATGTGTGTAAGAAAGAGATTTTGCAAAGTTATACAAATAAAAATTCATACGGAAAGACATGTTAGAAAATAAATAAATTATGAAGAGTATTACTTATGTTATATTATTTGTTTTATATATACACTATATAATTTAATTTTTTTATGCATTTGCATTTAAATTTTAAACGTAAAGATACTTATTGAATTATCTCAGACATGTTCGTGTATTACGAATAGTAAAGATTAATATTGTAAGTCATTAAGGGGGTGTAGCGGTTAATCAGACAATTTGTAGGCGATGGTTCGAGTCTGGACTTTTCTACTACTCGAATCCGGGTTCAAATCCCGGCACCTCCATTATACTTTTTTAAAATATGGAAAGTATATATAAATCAAATAATCTAGATTATATATATACAACAAATATATATGAGTAATATTATTTAGCTTTTTCATACATAGTTGAGATATTCTACTCTTACAAATATAAAAATACAAATGCTAAAATTTTTTAAAAGTAATTCTTATACTAGTCTATTAAATCATTTTTTTTGGGAAAGTTCATACAACACAAAATCATATGTATTTGGAATATAGTATTTAACTACATATAGTATATATTTTATAGGTATATATTGTATATAAACAAATACATAATTGATTGTATTGTACAATAAAAATATATGTACAATTAATATTGTTTAATTAGAGTGCTATCTTATATATATATTATATATAAGTGTTGTGTTGTGTGGTGTGTGTGTGTGTGTGTGTGTGTGTGTACTAAAGTTTAAAAGTTAGTAACTCTTTCTAGTAACAAGCTCCATGTTTCAGATCTAGAACGTTTAAATTAAAAAAATTAAATATTATGCATCATAAGCTATTATTAATATATTATATATTTTTTATGATTAAAAATTAAATTAAATTTAAATTAGCACATCCTCTTAAATATAGTTCATTATCAATATCTAATTAAACACATGATATTTATTAAAATATTATAATAATATTAATTCTTTTTTAAACTTTAACTGCCATCCATTCATATTTTTCACAATTATAATTTTTATAAGATTATTAATTTTTAAAGTTAAATTAAAACGAAGTTATTCAACTATGATATATTCTTAAACTATACTTTATCTTAAATATAATATATTCTTAACATATTTAACCATTTCTTAATAAAGTTTATTAATTAAGACATATTAACTTCATATTATACTTTATTGCTGACTTATTCTAAATTAAGAACATTATTATACTTTTTTTTAAAAACTTATATTATTTATCATTTCCATTTCAATTAAACTATATTTTGTATGTTGAGAAAAATCACTTGCGTGCATAATTATATAAAAGTGAACATCTTATACTTCAAATGCATGGAAACATACTCTAAATATGTTTGTGTAGAAATGTTGTATCGTACACTTTATAGTGACCATAATTTATGTATCAACATGTATGCACAGACACACATGCATATGGATTGTGTATTGCTTGTTGGGCACAACACACATGCATACACATATCATATTTTCTATATATAGTACTCTAGTTAATCGAATATTAATTGTACAATATAGATTTTATTGTACAATACAATCAATTATGTATTTGTATAATATATTACATATATACGTGTAAAAATATATTTTATGTAGTTAAATACTATATGCCAAATACAAATGGTTTATTATTTATTTATATATGAACTTTCCCAAAAAAATGATTTAATAAACTAGTATAAGAATTACTTTTCAAATTTGTTAACATTTGTATTTTTTATATTTAGGAGTTTACAACACATTAGAATATCTCAAACTATGTATGAAAAAGCTAATAATATTACTCATACATTATTTGATGTATATATATAATCTACATTATTTGATTTAATATATAAAATACTTTCCATATTTAAAAAAAGTATAATGGAGGTGCCGGGATTTGAACCCGGATGTCGAGTCAGTATAGAAAAGCCCAGACTCGAACCGTCGTTTACACCCCCTTAATGATTAATATTTACCCCCTTAATGACTTATAAATATTAATCGATTACTATTCCTAATAAACAACAATATGTCTTGAGATAATTCAGCAAGTATTCTTTATGTAATTTAAATTATAATGCTGATGTGCAAAAAACATTAATTAATAGTGTATATATAAAACATTTATTTTTATATACATAAGTAATTTATTTATTTTTCTAACATGTCTTTCCGTATGAATTTTTCATTTATATAACTTTCAAAAATCTCACACATATATTTGCATGTATAAGTAAATAAATCATTTTTTATTCTTTTAAATTTTATTTTTTAACATACACATATTTAATATACAACACCTCTCTCACACATGTATTAAAAAAAAAAGTAGAAGTATACATGTACATAAATACTCATTTATATAGAAATTCTACATATTTCTAAATCACATAAATAAAAATTTACATTAAATTCTTCTTAATTGAAAAACGTTTTTACATTTAACGCATGCAAGGAATGTTTATAGGACTTCAGTAGAATAATATGAAAGCATTATACGTAGTCAATTTATTTATAATTACTTAATTTATTTTACTTGTTTTATCACATATAAAATTATTAATATTCTTAAAGTCTATTTTATTATGTGTGTGTGTTTATTATATATGACATGCGAGATCTTCCCTGTACAATTTAAATTATGCATAAAGTAAAATTTATAAAACGGTTTATATAACAAGAACATATATTCATAACCATGTAATACAGGAGTTTATATTGGTGTGTTTGTCTACTTTTATATATATAGACACACACACAGCTTTATTGGGAAATTAAGTTTACTTATTTACATATCATTTGTTGTGTATAAGCTTTAAAAGGATTTGTGGTTATATTACTCTAGGCTTTGTCACGGATTACAAATGAAGTTTTGATATGTAAGATTAAAAATAATAATTATGTTCTAATCATTTTAATATATACACATACATATATAGACATGCATGTAAAATTATTTTTAATTAATATATATTTAATTAATAAGAAACAATAAATTCATGCACATACATGATGCATAAATAAAATAATTATTTATACATTTTATACATTTTGTGTGTTTATTAAATGAAAGTTTATAACTATAGCATAAAATTAAAAGCTTATATTTGCATGTGAGAAAAGAGTGCATGCATCCTGATCAAAACCCTTCTTAAAAAGATTACATTTGATATAAAGAGGTTTTACCCATGCCAAAGCATATAAACTATGTTTTATTATTCTCAAGTCTTTAATGTAGATGGATATATATGTCTTTTATTATATATATGTGTGTTTGTGTGTGTTAATAAGAAACTAAGTTGTATCTACCACCCAAAGTCTTAACATCAAGAAATGATAATAATATAAAAAAGGAATATATGTATAATAACTTAAATTATTTCAAATATTTTTATTTCAATATATTTAAGAAGTTATTATTTAAATAATAAATTTATGATTAATTTAAATAAAAAATTGACAAGTGAACTAGTTTAATTCCTGATACAACCAGGTTTTTGCACAATCCAAGTACATACATACGTCTATGTGTATCTCCAACCATTGTTATGTGTTGCAGCCCCTCTTTCTCACAATTTATTTTTATGATATATGTGTATACATAGTATACTATTTTATAATTGTATACTTGTGAGAATATCTAAATAAAAATATATTGAGAAAGTTATAAGGAAATTTAAAAAAATTACGAAAGAAGGTACTAGGCTGCTGGGATTTGAACCCAGAAGTAATAATTAGAGACCGAAACATTCTACATACCTTTTGATTCGAAGGAATGTTTAAAGTTTATTCATGGGGCTAAATACAAGTGTACATAAAAACATCCAACGGATTTATATAAACCTACTTTTATTCCTATCGTTAAGTATTCGAAGAAGAAAGTAATCGATTCAGACCTTTACGGGTCTAGTCTCTCGCCCGGATACTGTCTCGAGCTTCAATCTCCAAACCACAACTCACAAGCACATACCAAAGAAAAGCAAACACAAACAAACGAGGCCAAACCAATTTGCAGCCCTTTTGATTTGTTATGTTGGAAAGTTAGAAGTTTATTCTAGGGGCGATTTACATACAACAAGTCCTTCCAGATTTTGCTCTAGTTTTATTCCTAATCGCAATCATACCTCTCACACCACTCGGGGACAAATAATTTGAAAACAAACCTTGCATATTTAATAATGATTTTTATTTATTTATTTTAAAAGAAACCTTACATATTTAGTAATGATTTCTATTTATTTACATTCTATAGAAAGGGGTGTAGTGGTTAATTCTCCACGTGGAGTTCGAGTCAGGGTGTTTCTTACTGACTCGATTCGGGTTCAAGTCCCGGCCGTCCCAGTATCTTTTATTTTTTATGTATAAACAATCAGTGTATGTGCAGTTCCAGTAATATTATTTCTTTAAAATGTTCCAGTAAGTTCTTTATTCATTTGTTATGTGAAAACACAATTCTTGATGTTTGAGAAAGGAATCTCTTGATATAGCTTACAAACTTTTATATAACATTAAATTTCCACATATTATTTGTTATGCATATCTAAATATTAATGTATAACTGGGAATTGTAAAAAACTTTGCTCTACCCTGACGAATTGTACCTGTGTGTGTGTGTGTGTCTCTCTCTCTCTATATATATATATATATATATGAGAGAGAGAGATGTATGTACCCAAACCAGAACAGAGTATACTATATACATGGCGTACGTTAGTGACATAAGACTTCTTAAGCTTATTTATACATCAAATAAATACACAAATATATACATACACACAGAGACTTGGATGGTTGAATGAACTATGCCACACACAAACACGCACACCACATTAAAAAAAAATGTATATTATTGCATATATATACATATGTATGGTATACATAGACAATAGTTGTAGAACATAACAAATAACAAATGATGAATATGCATACATACACATACATATATATACATGCACGTATAATTATTTTCTTAATTAACATATGTTATTAATTAATAGGAAACAATATATTCATGCACATACGTGACGCATAAATAAAATAATTATTTATACATTTTACTTTTTATATACATTTTGTGTGTTTATTAAAACAGAAGTTTATAATTATAGCATAAACTAAAAGCTTATATTTGCATGTGAGAAAAGAATGCATGCATCCCGACCAAACCCTCTCTTAAAAAGATTATGATATAAAGAGGTTCTACCTATGCCAAAAGCAATAAAGCTATGTTTGTTATTCCCTAGTCTTTAATGTGGATATATACATATATATAAATATATATTTTGTGTGTGTGTGTGTTAAGATGAAAATAAATTGTATTTACCACCCAAAGTCTTAACAAGAAATGATAATAATATAAAAAAAGGAATATACGTATAATAACCTAAATTATTTCAAATAG
Source organism: Selaginella tamariscina (assembly GCA_003024785.1). NCBI lineage: Eukaryota > Viridiplantae > Streptophyta > Lycopodiopsida > Selaginellales > Selaginellaceae > Selaginella > Selaginella tamariscina. The sequence continues at coordinate 155,037 of PUQB01000297.1, forward strand.
CATATATATTTAAGAAGTCATTTAAATAATAAGTTTATGATTAATTTAAATAAACAATTGACAAGTGAACTATTTTAACTACTGATACCATGAGAGTTTGCACAATCCAAGTACGTATATATGTCTGTGTGTATCTCCAACCATTGTTATGTGTCTCAGCCCGTCTCTCTCACAATTATAATTGTTATGACATATGTACATAGGATATTTTTTCTTGTGAGAATATTTTAATATAATTATTGAGAAAGTGTGACAATACGACAGATACGGATACAAATAAGGATCATTAAACTTATTTAAGTCCAATGTAAGGATATGGACGTGGATAAGGGTCACTAAAATTAGCTAAATCTAAATTTGGTTTTACTTATAATATATAAGGGAGAATGTGATGAGACTAAGCCTCTTGTCTTGTGATGATCTTTGTAATCTATTTTAGTTCTTGTCTTCTTGACTTGGTTCTTAATAATTTAAACTAGAATACTTTTTTATTCCTTATTTCAAGTTTTGAAGTTCTTAACATGTCTTCTGTTGATGCAGAACTCCTTGCATAATAGTTTTAATAACTACAACTTAAGAATTAACGGCTACGACATGATTTATAGCGATAATCATCATTATCACGGGTTCCAGAATCAAAAGTCAACCTACCAACTAAGTTTGATGGCTCAAGGTCACAATTTTAGGGTTTTATAAATTAAGTTCAATTTAGTCTTTTGGCTACACCCGCACCAATACCTTACGGCTATAGCACAAGCGGGTCTTGTAGGCACACTCCTCACCAGTGCAGCTTTGAAGTGGTTGCACCTTTACTTAAAAAGGACTCACCACTCTTGAAATCATGAGATTTGTTTTTTCCAAGCTTTTGAAGCTACCTTCAGCGATCTTAATTGTGAGCACATAGGAATAACTAAGTTCCCATGACTACGGCAAGGTTCTTACGTAGCATTCAAATATGCTTTTGACTTTCAATTACTTTTATACGACATCAATTGCGACGACACTGCCTTCCATAATAAGTTCAAATAAGGTTTATGTGATGTTGTCAAGGATCTCCTATTCACTCTCAAGGACTCAAATTTTCTAGACAGCTATTGCTTAAGCAGTTCGTTACAATAATCAACTTTTTGAGCTATGTCAAGAGAAATGTTCCTGACAAGTATTTTGTATTCCAACTTTAATAATGCAAGAGCCACTGGCAACTTTATCTTTTAAAACCAAACCGATGCAAGTGAATGTTTTTCAACCACGGGGCCACTGACACAAGCCGAGCGATAATAACATCTTTAAACAAACTTGTGTTTATATTGTGATAAGAATGGACACTGAATTGCTAAGTGCCCAAGTCGACAACAATTCAAGTAAGGTGGTGGATGGTCCCTTGGTTGAGTTAGGAAATGAGGAGGTCCAATTCAAATAGGAGCACTTTAATTGGACCATTGAAAGTCTACTTTAAATATCTCTTTTTCAACGACAGTTCTACCTGTGATCTGAGCAACAAACACCAATAAACCTTTTTTACATTTGATTACTATGTTGACATCTAATGATATTCAAGTTAATGTAGCAACTTTACTTGACAGTGGTACAACTAGTAACTTTATTGACCACCTTTTCATCCAACAACATATTTTAAAGCTTCATCCGTGTTCCAATCCTATTAAGTTAATGGTTGCTAATGGAAGACTAATGACATCTGGCGATATTACTAAAGAAACAATGTCTCTTATGGTCACCATCAATAAAATCTTATGCTTGGTCTCCTTTAATATCACTTTAATTCTTAACACTCCTATTATTCTTGGTCTTCCTTAGTTTGAAACCCTCAATTCGCATATTAATTAGACCTTGGTTATTTCTGCTTTAGCTTTTGTTCTGTCTCTGACTCTTAGCCATATCTTGGCAATTCTAACTCATTGCAGTACCTCTGCAACTCTAACTCCTTGCCGCATTTTGGCACTTTTAGTTCCTAGCAACACTTTTGCATCTTTGTCTTTGGCTTCGACTCTAATTCTGACTCTGATTTTGACTTTGAATCAAACACTAATTCAACTTCATCTTTGACATTGATTTGACTTCATCTCTATCTCTGGCTTTGATCATGACTTTGGCCCGACAACGTCTTACATCTCTGACAACATTAGCTTCGACTTTGACCTCGACTTCGAGGACATTGCCAATCCATATCTTGATTATTTATTTGGAAAATTTATCCATGCTAGCCATATTCAATCTGACACAGTTTTTACTATGATGGTGACTACATCTTTAACATTTGCTCCAACATTTGCTCCTAGTTTCTTGCCATTTGCATATTATGAGTTTACAGATGTATTTGATAAGGTCCAAGCTAGCCATCTTTCTAAACATCGTTCATATAACTATCTGATTGATATTATTGAAGGTAAGAGACCTCCATTTCGTTTGATCTATAGTCTTTTTCCACTTGAGCTTGAAGCTTTGCGGGAATACATTAATGACAACCTAATTATCAATTTCATTCGTCATTCCAAGTCTCCAACTAGTGCCCCTATCTTCTTCATCAAGAAAACTTTCTAATTGGTGGTCGATTATCGCAAGTTGAATAAGATCACCATTCATAACCAGTATTCTCTACCTCTTATTTATAAGATTCTTAAGCGTCTTCATGGGCCCACTACTTTACGAAGATTGACCTTTGAGGTGCCTATAATATGCTCTATATTTTCCCTGGTGACAAATAAAAGACTGCTTTTCATACATGCTATAGACATTTTGAGTACACAGTGATGCCTTTCAAGTTAACCAATGCACTTGCGGTTTTTCAACATATGGCCAATGATATTTTTCATGACTTTCTTGACTCGTTTATGATTATCTATTTAAAAGGACATCTTTCTTTTTTCAAAGACAGAGGGACATCAGTAACATGTCAGTCAAATTCTGAAAAGACTTGGGCAACATGGTCTCTACACCAAGTTGGAGAACTGTCAGTTTCATCATGAATAAGTTAAGTTTTTGGGATATGTGTCATGCACTGAAATCTCTATGGACCTGGCCAAGGTGTGCACAATTTTAAGTGGAAAATGCCAAAGTCAACTTCAGATGTCTAGTGTTTCCCCGGCTTCACTATTTTCTATCGATGCTTCATTAAGGACTTCTCCAAAATTGTGCTTTCATTGAATCAACTCACCAAGAAAGAGGTTCTGTTCAAGTGGTCTATAGAGGTTGAGAATGCGTTTATCACACTCAAGTTTGTTTTTACCTCGGCTCTAATCTTATTTCACCCCGAGCCGGCCAAACCTTTTGTGATGGAGACAGATGTTTTTGAATTTACTTTGGGTGGTATTCTAAATTAGTAAGGCTTTGACAATGATCTACACCCTGTAGCATTCTACTTGTGCAAGTTCATGGTTGTGGAGATCAACTATGAGATTCATGACAAAGAACTTCTAGCTATCGTGAATTATTTTCAAGAGTGACAAAGGTTTCTTGAAGGCTTCTCGCACAAGGTAACCATCTTTAGTGATCACTGGAATTTGATTTATTTCTCTCAAGCTCAAGTTCTGAATTGATGTCAAGCTCGTTGGACCCATTAAATCCTCTCTCGATTCAACTTTGAATCAAGTATTAACCTAGCACTTAGCAAGTTCAATCTGGCACACTTTCACGACAAGTGTAATTTAGCACTACATTTGGTGACATCGAGTTTGACCAGCAAAAGTAGGTGGTACTTAGTCTTCAAACGCCTCCCAAGCACTTGCCGTTCATGTTGCACTCTTCGACTCCAACCTTCTTGACACTATCCATTCTACACTTGTCTTTGATTCGCTGGCTCAAGATATCTTAAGTTACCTCGCAGGTAACACTCTGTTTGTCTGACGACTCAACTATGATCTATTCTAATTCACCAACAGTTTATTTCTCCATAATGACTTGGTTTATGTTCCATCGAGTGACACTCGACTTCAAGTGTTGTAGTCTCCACTCCAATTGCTGGCCACTTTAGCATTAAGAAAACAGTGGAACTAATTAGCCGTAATTATTTGGTGGCCCTGACTACATCAATTGTGGAAGAGTTTATTTGTACTTTTGACATTTATGATGGCTCTATAAATTTTTGTCATCGCTTCTATGGTCTCCTTCAACCACTTCCAACTCTAATAACACCTTAGTCTTGCATCTCAATGGATTTGTAATTGATTTGTTACCAACTCAAGGATTTAATGCCGTTTTCATCATTGTGGACCGTTTTTACTAAGATGGCTCACTTCATGCCGTGTACGAAGATTATTTTTAACGAAGAAACATATGACTAGGTTATAAAGGATGTTTTTGGCTACACAGACTCCCCGATAACATTATTAGTGATCGTGGTCCGCAGTTTATCACCAAGTTATGGTAACAACTTCTTAAGCTACTTAAGATCAAGAGGTTGTTATCTTTGGGTTATCATCCAAAATCTGATGGTCAATCGGAATGTACTATTCAGACGCTCGAACAATATTTACAGTGCTTTATCAACTACCAACAAAATAATTAATTACTGCTATTGTCTTTAGCTGAGTTTCCTACACAACTCCAAGCATCCATCAATTGGGATGTCACCTTCTATGCCTTAACAGGTCAACATCCACAATAGAGTTTCGATATGCATGGGGGTTCGATAAATCCATTTGCTAAAGATCAACTTGATGGTCTCCAACCTATCCAAGCTACACTTCATCATATCTTTTGAAGGCACAAGAACATTAGAAGACAATTATCGATTGGTATCGTAAGGACAATCCAATTTATCATGTTGGTGAGCAGGTTTGGCTTCTTTGATGTAACATTAAAACTACGCAGCCTTGTGGAGAGTTCAACTATCAACACCTCGATTCATGCCATATCAACAATGTGGCCTATTGGTTGGAACTTCCTTCCTTAATACACATCATCAGGTATTCTACATTTCTCTTCTTGAGTCGTATCATTTGAATATGCTTCCTGATCGAACTTTATCACCTCCAACTTTAATTACAATTGATAACGATTTAGAATATGAAGTTAATGAAATCTTGGACTCCAAATTCTTCGTCGCTGACTTTATTACTTCATCGACTAGGTTAGCTACCCTCCAAGTAAATGTTCTTGGAAACCTGCAGTGAATCTACAACATGTTTGCAATGCCATTAATAAGTTTCATCGCAAGTATCTGGACAAGCCCTCTGGGGCAACAGAAGAGAGAGAAGGTGGAAGAGGGAGTGGTGTGATGATTTGATTATGTCACACGGATACAAATATAAATATAGATAAGGATCACTAAAGTTAGCCAAGTCTAAAATACGAATATGAATATGGATAAAAATCATTAAAGTTAACCAAGTCTAGGATAAGAATATGAATATGAATAAAGGTAACTAAAATTAAATAAGTTCAGATTTGGCTTTTCTTATAATATTAAGGGTGATGTGATCAAGGTTAACTTTATAATTCAATGTCAATTTAAAAATAAGCCTCGTATTATTCTAATTTTATAGTTCACTTTGTTTCATGTTTTTTTGACTTGATTCTTAACATAAAGTTATAAGAAATTTTAAAAATTTATTAAAAAATGTATGAGGGTGCCAAAATTTGAACCTAGACTTAAGTCAATATAACATTCAAGAACCAAAACCTTTTCACATGTCATCGTCATAATTAACCCTCTTTATTTGCGATTAAATAATTAACAATTATTTTGCTGAAAATAGAATTGACCATGGTTTAAACACCATATAAATTATGATGATTTAAATTAGTAAATTTTAAATGAAATTATATAATGATTTTTAATTATTTTGAATTAAATCAAATGTATAAATTCAATTTTATATTCTTTAATTTTATGAATTCATTTTTAATTTATTTATTATAGAAATTAATAATATATAGAGAGAGAGAGAGAGAATTAAAATTTATTATTCATGAATAATAAAACCATGGTCTAAACCATAAATATTAATTCAAAAAATTTAAAAACATATTAAATAATTGAAAATTAAAATTGAGATTAAACTTGATAATTATATTTTAATAGTTAAATTTAAGGTTCATCTACGTGCTTTTAAGTTTGAAATGTAGGCTAGAGGTTTATATGAAGTGAGAGTTTATTAATTCGATTATAAATTTATTTTAATTTTTTATAATTTTCTTATAAGATTTTTACCAATTAAAAAATTAAGATTTAAATTGTAATTGATTTTGAGACTTCTTTATGTGGGTCTATGCCACTTACTGCCTTTCACATCTTTTGTCATGTCAGTTTAAACGACAAGGTACTTGATGTGGAAGCAGTGAGGTGTTCGTTCCAAAACCTGCATTAATAAAAAAGAATTTAATGTTAAATTTTTATTAAATTATGTGATTATGTAAATTCTTTATAAATGAGTATTTAGTTTGTGTATGTTTCTCTCTGTTTTTTAAATACAGAAGGTGTTTGTGCATTGTGTGTGTAAGCTTTTTTGCTAGCTGAGTCATCTAAAAGTGCCCATAGCCCAGTATGTCCATAATATTGATAAAAGATGTATATGAGTATATGCACGTACATAGCAACAATCCCTTTTTAATTAATTAATTTAAGGAGAAGTAGCATGCTCATGCTTTATAGTCACCTGTATGTGAATCAACCACATAAAATGTTAATACATACACATACAAATATAATACGTTGGACATAATTATATTTAAACTCGTTATTTTTCAAAATGGTTCATTTACCATACAATACTAGCACTTTCTACACCACTACTTAGGGATAGTATTTATTATCATTTTTAAAACTTCATTTAAATTAAAATGCATGCTAATTCATATTTTCCATATATTATTGTTTTGTAAAATTACTTTTTTCAGAATTGAAATAAATTTTATGTTATCTAACTAAGATATATCTTTAAATTATACTTTATCTTAAATTTAAGTATATTCTTAAGTTTTCTAACAGTTTCTTAGAACATAACCTCATAATATACTTTATTTGACTTATTTTAAATTAAAATATCATTATAATTTTTAATCTTCTTACAATGATCATTTCCATTTAATTAAATTATATGTTGCATGCTAGAATCCTAAACCACCCACTTCAGAACACGTGGGTATACTTAACATACAGGGAAACACAAGAAACATTTTAAAGTCTGTTTATACATAAACAAAATAACTTAAGAAGTTTATATACATAAACAATTAATTATATAGAAAGAGAGAGACACACTGTACTGTTTATGGTCTCCTACATATAAACACACATACAAGAGTTTACTTAATATAAAATATAAATATCATTTATATATTTCTAAAAGGGGGTAGTGATTAATTATTGTTGTTTCGATAATTGCAAGAGGCTATTATTTGCTAACTTGAAATTTGATTTAAATCTCAACATCTTAATATCTTTTTACATGCTCTATTTTACTATTTTTAAATGTTCAGTAACTGTACAGAAATGATTATTGGTGTAAATAAATAACACACCACAATACCTATTTATATAATTTAATTATATATATATATATAATAACAAATAATATGTAAAGTTAAACATTACAATCGTTCGGAGGCTACAAACTTTCTTTAGAACTTGGTAACCGAGTCATCCGGCCACAAACTTTCGTAGGACCGTATTGACATCTGTTGAACTTCAGTTCTTTAGATTGAAAGGTAATGCAAACAGTTCCAAAACCTGTAATTAATATACACATACAATCTATGTGCAATAGGTAGCATACATACGTATATATTTACAAATACATATAGATAAAGGGAAGTTATAAACTCATGTTGCTATATATTATGCATAATTTTTTTATAACTATTAACTATTCTTCAGTCACCTCTTAGTCTAAAAAAAAAAAGATGTTACAAACAAGATACACACACAATAAAACTTTCTTCAACAAATAATTAAATAGTAAAAAGAAAATCGCATAATTATTTAGTATATGCTTACATAGCACAAAGTCTTAAAGTTTTTTTTGTATAAATATTATTATACATAACATTAATATGTAAAAAGTAAAGCAAACTGCCTTGTTAAATATGTACATACACAGGTGATTTATAAATATATACGCATCTACACAATAGTCACATGTAATCTCTCTTTAATTACATTTATATACTCAGGTAATATACATATAATTATGTTGTATACATACAGATATATACATATGTATGGATATTGTAGAACAATGTACCCATGATATGTGACTGTAATTTTGATGGTATGCACACATCAAAATATTTATTTGTATTGCACATACATAAACATAAAGAGTATGCATATATATAATATATATATATAACATATCCTTATAGGAATTAAAGGAATCTAATTTAATAGTTAACGACCCACTTAAGGATGCACTATAATGTCTGTTGTGCGACGTGTGTAGATACGTAAAGTATGTATTCACAATGCATACACACACGATACACATATGCATAAATAGATAGATACAATATACCAATTTAAAAATTAATGCATTAAATCATGTTAATTTGTTAACGGGCTGGCTATTTTTTTTTAATTTAACAAATGAGTCGTCGGAAGTTAACGAGTCAACAAATGAATAGTAATTTATAAGGAATTCAATTGAATTTGTTATGAATCCATTTGTTTCACAACAAACTCAATTTAAATCACCACCAACTCATTAGGTTTATGGCGAACCAATTAAAATTATTTTGCATTCTTTTTCGACATATGTATCTCATTTTATGAAATATTTAATATTTTAAGATTTTAGTTAAATAAAAGAGTTAATTGCCTATGACTATGGGGTTAAACCCACACACATCAAATAGGAGGATGATTTTAAATCATACCCTCACACTACTTGGCCAAACCGGATAAATAATTTTAGAGAAAACGTTACATATTTAGTAATGATTTTTAGTTATTTATCCATGTGTAGATAATACATGTTCTGTTACATGCCATCTATCCAAAAAGCTGCATTAATAGGGATGCAACATTAAATTTGTCTAGTCCTAACAAATGGCACCTCCATATGTTATGTCTGATGGGCCCACAGTGATAAAAGTATATTTACACTTGAAAGATTTTTTTCGTTAATTTTTTTTAAACAACTTTATGTTCAAATTAATTAAGCTAGCTAACTTGAATACAGGGTGTGCGCTTACAACTAATTAAGGTTTAAGTTATACTGTCCAAATCAAGTGACTTGAATTTAGTAAATTATTTCACCTTAATGTTACTTATAACTAATGTCATCAAAATATTGCGAACATCAAACAATATTTCAACTACATTTCATCTTTGATTCAGCTACTTAACATATTTATCGTCATGTTCACCGAAAAAACGAAGAGACAGGTTGCCATGCAACTAGCAAACACCATTTACAACGCTTAGGAAGGAGTCGCAGTGGATTGGATGGACTGCTTAGGCACTACATAATTCCAGCCTTGACCTACGGTATTTACATGATTGAGAATGGGACGGAGCAAAGGCTCCCATGGTCGATCACATCAGTGTTATGACCGTCAGCCTGATCAACCGAACTCCAACTCCAATACCAGTGCAGCTTCAATTTGGCAAGATAGGTGACATGAAAGAGGGCAAGTGGGCTGGCAAGCAAGAGGGAACAACTAGAGACCTCGGAGTCGCCATGGAAGAGGGTGAGAGACAACACATCTCGGAGCAGGAACAACCCAGGTACATAAAACCCCACGAGAAGGCCGGAAACCCCCGACCATGAAACCCATACTAGCAATGCCTATGGCAGTAGGTCCCCATTACCATCGGATTCAACACAAGGAGCGGCCAAAAACCCTGCAAGACCATCACAACTGGTCAACCCGGAGGAAGATTTTGAGAATGCGTTTGATGACACCTACTAGCATTTTCATGCCAACGGGTGGTGGGCTTCATTGGGCCTCCTCCAACTTGCAGAAGCCTTGAACGAATTGAGGAAGCAGTGGCGGTGTACAACAATCTGGACCTCACTGGTATAGCCAAGGAGCACAATGACATAGTAGATAAGCTTACAAAACGGTGTCGGGCCGCACAGAAAGAAGCCAAGGAATACAAAGAACGGCTCCTTCATGGAATCTAGTAGTGGGAGATCATAGAGATGAGTCAGAAGTACTCAAAGACCAATACAGGCACGACCATGAGCATGCCATAGCAGTGAAAGAGCAACAAACCACGAGCTTGAAACAAGGCTCGAGCAAAGGAAGAGGGAGCTCAGAGAAACCCAAGAGGAGCTATAGCAGTGCATCTCCTAGCTTATAGGGCAAAATTGGGAGTTGTCCGAGGCCAAGGCAAAGCTTGCGACCCATCCGAAAGGGACCAAACCAAAGGGACAAAGGGCAATTATCCCACCCTAGGGGAGGAGCGCGTTGAAGGGCAGCAGCTCAGCAAGACCAGCTATGAGCCACCATCAAGGAGCTAAAGGAACAACTTAGCAACATGCCCAACTTCTCGTAGTCAGGGAGCAAAAGCTACAAAACACGCACAAGTGAGTTTAGAAGTTGGAGACACAACTGCACAAACCCATGAGCAATAGGCAAGGAATGAGGCTAAGCTATAGGGGGCTACCAAGCTGCGAGATGCCACAATTGCCGCCTTGAAGCTGAAGTTGGCTGCAGTAGAGAATGAAGCTGCCACCTATCACAAGCACTATGGCATAGGCTAGGGGGGAGTGCATGGCCCAAGGACGTGCCAACAAGTAAGTTTGGGCATCTGGTTAATAGTGGGTTGACCATCGTCAAATAACTAGATGACGCAAACTAACGGTAGGCAGAAGGGAGGCCAAATGACTGAGCGAGGGGTGTACAGCGGGTACTAACTAAAAAAGATGGCTGTGAGGTGTGATGATAGAGGTTAGATCCGATCGTTCAGATCAACCACCAAGATAACTAAAGGCAACACTTGTGAGGGAGGTGCATTAAATAGGACAAGACCCAATCATAGGGCAGCGGACCATGGGGAGGTGCCACTTGGGCCTATGACCTAGTACCAGCCGACCAACTATTTAAGCAGGAAGGTAAGTAGTGGGTCGAGGTCCTTCTAGTCGATCTTCTTGTGTACATCTTGTTTCGGCCACCTCTAGGGGAAGGGGCCACCTTTGTATTTCAAAAGAGGCAATATATAAATCTCTCTTCTGTCTACTATTGCCACCTCCCCAAATCCCCCTTCTCCCTCTCCTTATATGGCTTCCTCATCCGAGGAGGCACCATCACTACTAGAAGGGAGCTCCATCCCACCGGTACATAGACACTCACATCATCCAAGTAGAGGCCATCATCTCATCTTCCTGTACATCCCAAAGTAACGGCCAGACTCCTAGCTTGGAATCCTGGGATTGGCATTGGCAACAATGTTATGGTGGCCATCGAGGCTACTTAAGTCACCCCACATATGCCTTGCGGAGTCCCAACAACCAGCACATGTCTCGATTTGTTAGCACTGCCTAACAACCTCCACATCCCCCCATGTTGCTATTCTGTGGTCACCCTCTATTAGTTGATTGCCCTGGGTCTCGAACTCTTTCCAGGGATGCCACTTGTGCATGCTGTCTATCCACTTTACTGGTGGTCGCATGACCGCCAACCATCACGTGGGTTTAAAATTATGGATGGTTATTGATGGAGTCAACGACCTCAATAGTGCCATATGGGTTTAGGATTTAAGGTGACTCTTAATGAGCAATAGATTTAAAATTTATGGTGAACGTTAATAAAGTCAATGGTCTCGATAGTGTCACGTGGGTTTAAAATTTAGAATGGCCGTTGATGGGGCGTTTATACACCCACACATAGACACACACATTGAATAAATTTATTAGTTTAGATAGTTAATCCCACCATTTGGGCATGTGGCCCCATCCTACAATTGACCTTATACAAAAAGTTTATTGTGTGTTCGTGCCATCCAACAACCATCCTAATCCTTAAACTCACATGTCACTATTGGGGTTGATGAATCAAGCATGGGTTATGAATGGGGATAGCTTAGGATTAAGGATAATAATTGGCTTAAGAGTAATTCACCAGGTTAAAGAATTAAGGTTAGGAATAAACTAGGGTCCAACTTAAAAATAAACTCATCAAATTAGGCACTAAGGGTTCAACTTAAAAAGTGGCAGCCAAAATTGTGCTTTCTTAACCCATGTGAGATTTAGGTATAACATCGAAAGTAACGTTTGCTTTATGAGTCATCGTGTTAAGAATAATAATTGAGTTAATGATTCTTAAATAATTAATCTCATGCATAAGTAAACTTAAGAAAATGTGTAATTCACACGTGTGTGTATCTTGTATGCAATGTATTTACGTGCTTTCATGTTGGAAAATGCTCAATGGCACTTGCAGGCTTTCACACACACACAAACACACACACACACAATACATGTAATTGATCCACACCTATATTTTTCATGATATACGTATGTAGAGAAAGATTATAATCGTATTAAAAAGGAGTATTTGTATATAAGATAATATATTAAATATAATTGTATTAAAAGAGTTAGCAAAGAGCTTTAATTTGCAGGGGAGGTTCAATCTTGAACACTTTCTAAACAACATTACTTTATTTATTTATAGATGGTGACTCGAAAACCGGGTACCCCTATTTTATTTTTATTTTTATTTTCTTGATGTTTTTATTTTTATTTTTTGCTTCCTTACTTTCATTGTTGTTTCGTATGGATGCATATATATAAAGATATAATATTCTGTTTAAAATATAAATTTTTATATAATGCACTAGATAGAACAGACATAAAGATTGATATATGCATGTATAACACATTACCTGAACAATACTAAATTATTAATATTAGAGGGTTAATTTGATAATTTCATTAATACAGCAACATACCATCAAGGTACGGAAAGAGACTTTTCATATTCTTGTGTACGGCTAATGTTTTGTCATCAATTGCAAATAAGTGTGATGCATATGTATTAAAAAAAATACAGTTTAATCCAACAGTTTTAGATGTACAGTGTTAATTTAATAATCTTCTATAATACACTTTATGAATAATAAAATAGAGCGTGTGTGCACACACATGCATTATGTATAGCCACAATCTTGGTTCTGCACATAATTAGCATGCAAATCATATAATTTATTTTTGTGAATAAAGCTAGTTTGCCCAAGTGGTTTAAAACGAAGATGACTTACAAATCATCTGCAGGTTCAAACTCCATGGCTAGCATCATAATTTATTAAGTATTACATATATTTATCCAAGTATTGCATTTATAAGGAACAATATGCTCCTTCTGTTGTTTAAAAGTATAATATGCTCCTTTTGTTATTTAAAAGTATGGGTTTCTGACCAGACATTTCAAATTTAATATGACTCAGATCAACTGATTCGCAGGTATGCACTTAGATTTGGCTGATTTGCATGTATGACTGTGGGTAAGTGACTAGTGAGGCATTGCCCTTCTGCTAAATATAAATCATTATTTAAAATGATTAGATTTATTTTTAGTCTTACATATCGAACTTCATTTGTAATCCGTTGTAAAGCCTATACTTTTTTGGTTATGTTATAGTAATAAACCACAAATCCTCTTAAAGCTTATACACAACAAATAATATGTAAATAAGTAGATTGATTTGTTACATATATTATATATGGTTATACATACATAATTAAATACATATATTTTAAAATTTCCCAATAAAGCTATGTATGTGTGTCTATATTATAAAAGTAGACAAAACACCAAAAAAACTCCTGTATTACATGGTTATGAATATATGTTTTTTGTTATATAAAGTGTTTTATAAATTTTAATTTATGCATCATTATAAATTGTATGGGAAGATCTGTCATATATATATATATATAAACACACACAATAAAATAGACTTTAAGAATATATTAATAATTATTATATGTGATAAGAACAAGTAAAAATAAATTAAACAATTATAAATAAATTGACTACATATAATGCTTTCATATTATTCTAATGAAGTCCTATAAACATTCGTTACACACATTAAATGTAAAAACGTTTTTCAATTAAGAAGAATTTTAATGTAAATTTTGATTATATGTGATACATGTAGAATTTTATAAATGAGTATTTACGTACATGTATACTTCTATTTTTTAATACATGTGTGAGAGAGTGTTAGTATATATATGATTTATGTGTATGTTAGAAAATAAAATTTAAAAGAATAAAAAATTATTTATTTACTTATCATGGAATATATGTGTGTGAATTTTGAAAAGTTATATAAATTAAAAAAAAAACACGTTAGAAAATAAATAAATTATGAAGAGTATTACTTATGTATATAAAAATATTTGTTTTATATATACACTATATAATTAATGTTTTTCGTGCATCAGCACTTATAATTTAAATTACTTAAAGAATACTCGTTGAATTATCTCAAGACATGTTGCTGTGTATTAGGAATAGGAATCGATTAATATTTATAAGTCGATAAGGGGGTGTAGCGGTTAATCGGACGATTTGCAGGCGACGGTTCGAGTCTGGGCCTTTATATACTGACTTGACATCCGGGTTCAAGTCCCGGCACCTCCATTTTTACTTTTTTAAGTATGAAAATATTTTTTATATTAAATCAAATAATGTAGATTATATATAATTAGAGTACTACTTAATTATATATGTACTAAAGTTTAAATGTTTTCTAGTAACAAGCTCCATGTTTCATACCTAAAACGTTTAAATTAAAAAATTAAAATATCCATATATATCTTGTATCATAAGCTATTATTTTATATTATAATATTTTTATGATTAAAATTAAAAATTAAATTAAATTTAAATTAGCAAATCCTCTCATTATCGATAACTAATTAAACACATGATATTATTAAAATATTATAATTTTCTTAAATTTCTTTTTTAAACTTTAAATACCATCAAATTATAATTTTTGTAAAATTATTATTTTTTAAAGTTAAATTAAAATTGAAGTTATTCAACTATGCTATATTCTTAGACTATACTTTATCTTAAATAGAATATATTCTTAACATATTTTAACCATTTCTTAAATAAAATTTATTAATTAAGACATATTAACTTCATACTATACTTTATTACTGACTTATTATAAATTAAGATATTTAAAAAGAAAATTATAATTATTATTTCCATTTCAATTAAACTATATGTTACATGTTGAGATTCTAAACCATCCATTCCCAATATAGAAAAATCACTTGCGTGCATAATGATATGAAAGTGAGCATTTTCTACTTCAAATGCATGAAACATAAAAAGAAATATTATAAATATGTTTGTGTAGAAATGTTGTATCTTTGTGAAATTGAATATTATTTGTTGTGTTATGTACACCTTATAGTGACCATAGTTTATGTATCAACATAAGATGTATGCACACACACACACATGCATATGGTGTGTATTGCTTGTTGGGCACAACACACATGCATACACATCTAATATTAAAGAAAAAAAATGTGTATTTATGTGTGAAAAATGGAATTGTAATTTACATTTCATTTTAAAATAATTTCCTTTAAATGACTTATTTATATGAATAATTTAAATAATAAATGTACAAGTAAGTCAAATCAAATTTCTTTTTTTAAACATAAAACGTGTAATTTACACTATCTGATCTGTATAAAGGCATGTGCTTGACGCACCATTAAACATGTAGACGATGTCAGCCCTTTACATATATTCCAGAAGTTAAGAGAGTATGCTCGTACACTCAAACATTAAGTAAGTGCTTTTTTATGATACATTTTTGGTATCTTAAATAAATTTGATTATATAATTTAGTGCTAATTAAATTTAAATCTCTTTAAATCAATCAATATCATTTAATACAATCATTGTTAATTAACTTTATTAATCTTTAAAAGTGCAAACTCTGCATTTAAAATGTAAATTTTGCACCCCAAAATAAGCACTACATTAAGTTAAGAATACATCCCATACAAAGCAGGGTGTAGTGATTAATTACAGTATTCTATTTAAATAAATGCAAGCGGAAGTTCAAATCCTAGCACCCCAATATCTATTTTAAATGCTTTATTTTATTATTTTTTAATGTTTAGTAAATGTGTAATGTATTACGAACTATTGTTGATATAAATAAATAACACAACCACAAACCTCTTAAAGCTTGTTTATATATACATAACAAATAATATGTAATTAAGTAAACTTGGTACAATTGCTTGGGTAGGTTATAAGTTTTTTTAAGAACTTGGTACATAGCCGAGTCATCTGCCATGTGACACACTACTCGTAGCACTATATTTGCATCCGTTTGAACTCCAGTTCTTTGAGTTGGCAAGTATGACCGCTTAGATTTCCAACTCTTTAGGGATCTTAGCTTCTATATTAACTGGTTTGTCTTCAATGCAAACAATGCCAAAATCTGTAATTACTTATTATATATACACATACACTCTCTATATATAACAGGTCATACATATGTATATATATACAAATACATACATATAGATAGGGGAAGTTGTAAACTCACATGGTTTATTTACACAATTATCCATATACTTCTTTCTGAGTCTAAAATAAAATAAAGATGTTATAAACAAAATACACACCTGATAAACCTTCCTTCAACAAATAATAATAAAATCAATGCAGATTTAATATAAGTTTACATAGCAACCACAGAACCCTTAAAGTTATTTGTATAAATAATTATATACATTAATTACCACTTCTATACTATCACGACATGTGTAGATATGTAAAGTATGTATTCACAATGTATACACACAATATACATACACACATGCACCACATATACATAAATAGACAAATTAATATAATATATAGTCATTTAAAACTCAATGTATTAAACTATGTTGGTTTGTTAATATAAGCATTTCATTTTATAAAATATTTTGTTATATTAGGATTTTGGTTATTTGACAAATAATATCAAATAATATCTTATGTTACCACTTAACTGTGTGCAAAACAATATCTATGGGGTCTAAACCCACGCAAATCAAACAAGAGGATTGATTTTAAATTGTACCATTAGGTCAAACCAAACAAAATAGTTTTAAAAGAAACGAATAAGTGTTGATATTTATTTATTTACATTTCATAAAAGAGGTTAATTATCCAATGTAAAGTGTCCATGTGTAGATAATTACATGCTTGGTATCTTTTTGCATTTTTGGCACAATTTAGAGTGTGGCCACTGTTAAGATCAAAAAATAACAAATAATTAGTGTATTCGCCAGTGAACAATAATATGCTGTGGGAGGGTAGTTTTCCGATTATAATAAAATTTATAAGAAAATTACCAATTTAAATAAGGCTATTTTAAATCATTTTTTTGACATAAATATTATTTCATTCCGGTAAGTCCTTTATTCATTTTCCATACCAACAAAGTATCTCAGTGTCAAAGAGGGATCTTTATATAGCTTATAAACTTTTATGACTAGTTTACATAATGGGCCCCCCTTTAATTTCAATACTTTTTAGGAGGGATTTAGTATGTGTTACTATTATGACATAGGGAGGAAAATAAAAATTAAATATGAATTCCTGTAGATTAAAATGTAAATTTCTTTAGGATTAATGTATTTTGAATTAATATATTTTCTTATTTAAATGCATATGTGAATGGGTTTTCGTGTATGTTAATTGAAAAAATTAAAAAAATTATACTTAAAAAACCCTTGAAAAACCTCTTGGATTTAAGGGAAATATTAATTTCCCTTCAATTTCTTATACATGTCCTAATAGGGGGCCCCATTTTGCAAGTGTCCCTGTGAGTCTCTCTCTCTATATATAAAGAGAGAGGGTATATGGGATGTAAATAATTGAAAATATTTATTTTATATCTATTATTCATATATATGACAAATAATTACATGAAACAATCCGATATATGAAGTTTATAGAAACTCCTTAAGCATTATTATTTGTTGTATATATTTAAAATTATTTGACATATAATGATTAATCATGTATGATTTTAAACCCAAGTAATCAATAATAATAACTAGATTCAAACTTTTCCAAATCATTTAGATAATCATAATTGATATAATAACACAAACTTTTCCACGCTTTATAATAAATATTTTTTATTTATAAATCAATTACAATATTATAGATTGTAATAATACATTAATAATTATTAAAGGTGATAAGAACAAACAAAAATAAATCAAGTAATTATAAATAAATTTAAATTAAAATTCACTAAACATATTGTTTTTATATTATAAAAATGAATTAGTTTAATATCCACATGTATTTTTTGTTATAATTTTTATTTTCTTCTAGGTATCTTTTATAAAGGTGTAATAAACATAAACCTTAAATTTAAGAAAGTCTTTAACTAAGAAGAATTTAATGTTCAGTTTGATTATATGTGATTTAAAATAAATATGTAAAATTTTTATATAAATGAGTATGTTTGTATGTGCATATGTTTATTTCTTTGAAATAATTTTATTAAAGAGAAGTTGTTCGTACATGATACGATTTGTGTGTATGTTAAAAATAAAATTTAAAATAATAAAAAATTATTTATTTACTTATATATGTGAATATATATATGTGTAAAGAAAAAGATTTTGAAATGTTACATAAATTATAAAATTCATAAATATGTTAGAAGTAAAGATAAATTATGAAGATTATTATTTACATATATATTGTATATAATATATACACTATATAATTAATGTTTTTTCAGCGGCAACATTATAATTTAAATGACAAGAATATTTATATTGACAATTGATTGTGAGCTTATTAGGAAACACGATAATTTAATATTTATAAGTTATGTGAAGGGGTGTGGTGATTACTTTTAAATGATTTACATATGAAAATTCGAATTTGGACTTTACAATAGTTACTCAATATCTAGATTCAAATCCCGACACCCCATTGTACACCTTGCATTTTTATATTTAAATAAAATAATTTGATTATATATATACAACAAATAATATTTTTCACAAGTATCTTTTATATTAAATAGAATAATTTAAATTATATATATACAACAAATAATATGTGAGAAATATTATTTAACCTTGAACCCGAACACACCCATGATACACTTCTTAAATAGGGAAGTATTTTGTATATTAAATAAAATAATTTAAATTATATATATACAACAAATAATTTGTGTTTGAGATATTCAAATATATTATACAATCCTACTAAATACAAGATAATTAAATACAAATGCTAAGAAAATTTAAAGTAGTTCTTTATATTATACTAAATACAATTATAATTTTTGTCACCCGACACAAACAAACAAGTTAGTTAATTTCTTTAAGTTAATTAGAATTTATATTGGAGGCCTCTAGTTAAGGTTGTCTGTCGGCCCCTAGGTTAATAAAAAATAAGTTTACTTTATTTCTCATTATCATTACCAATTTGAGACCTTGCTTCAAATTCCTTCATTACCTCCATCGCGTTTTGTAGATTATCTAATGGTTTCCATGTTAACTCGCGTGCCGGGTAACCCTTCCACTTAACAAGATATTCTCGTTTATGTTTCCACGACCTTGCGTTTAATATCCTTTGCATCTAAATTGACTCAACTTCGAACTCCTTCATATTGCCGACCATCAGGAAGCGACGTAAGTTTTCATATCTTGCGGATGTTTCTCATCTTTGTGGAATGGCTCGAGTAAATTGACATGAAACACATTGTGTATTGCCCAACTCCGGAGGAAGATCTAACTCATAAGCCACTTTCCCTACTTGCTTCACCACCTTGTATGGACCTATGTAGTGCGATAGAAACTTTCGAAAGAGTCGTTGGAACCTTCAGGTTTTTGGTACTCAACAATACCATATCCCCAACCTGATACTCTACATCCCGCCGATGTTTATCGTACTGCTGACGATACCTTTCCTGCAGCCATCGCTTGACGAGCAGCTTCCCATGTTCGATACAATTGTCCCGTGAACTCTGCTACAGATGGAACTCGATTGCTATCGTCTTTCGGTAACACCATACTCTGAGGAATACCACCCTTATTCCCAGTTAACACTTCCATCGGGCTACATCCGATCAGTGTGTGTCGAGTTATTGTAACATATCTCAGCCATATCTAAGTGTTCAGCCCAATCAAGTTGATCACCTTGAACATAGCATCTGAGATAGTCCTCGACTTGTCGGTTCACCCTCTCCGTTTGACCATCAGTTTCGGATGGTAAGCTGTACTGAACTTAGCATCGTACCAAACTGCTTAAAAATGTCCCCAAAATTGCCAGTAAATCGAGGATCCCGATCTGAGATCATCGTTTCCGGTAGCCCGCGCACTCTTACGACTTCGTGGAAGAACAACTTTGCTGCTTGAATTGCATTCACTGTCTCTACAGTTGGAATGAAATGAGCAACCTTTGAAAACCGAACCACCATGAGCGCATTAAAACCACAAGATTTTGGCAATCCCATGATAAAGTCCAAAGTAACACTTTGAAATGGCCGCTCTGGAATCGGTATACACTTAACTTCCCAGCTCGTTTTTGCGATCGGCTCTTTACTTGTTGACATGTGGGGCATGTCTTGACATACTTGGCAACATCATCTATCATACCCGGCCAATAGAATCCCTGTTTCAACAAAGCCAACGTCTTATGCCTTCCACCATGTCCTGCCAAAGGAACGTCGTGATGCTCTCTTAACAGCCTCTCCCTCCATGTCCCTTCTGGAACATAGAGTCTCTTTTCTTTATAATAAAGAACTCCATCTCGTACAAAATGGCCTGTTTGAGTGCATCCATTCGACTTTCTATTCCTGCTGGAATATTACCATCTCTTCGTAATTGATGAACTTGTTTCCTCTTTGCCACCAGGCTCAAAGCCTCCTTAGCAAACTTGTCCTGAGGATACGCCGTCACAAATTCATCCACCAAAGTTGACACGGGTGCTGACATAATACGAAGATGACCCTTTCTACTGAGTGCATCAGCTACCACATTGTCCTTTCCCGCCTTATGTCTGATTTCAGGCTGAAATCGTGCCAACTTCTGCTGCCATCTAGCATACTTTGGTGATAGCTTCGGCTGCGTTTCAAAATACCTTAGAGTTACACTATCTGTCCAAACCACAGTGCCATGACTTGGAAGATAATGACGCCAATACTCCAAGGAAGCAACAATAGCATACATCTCCTTTTCGTGAGTAGGCCATCGAGTTTGCGCGGCATCTAACTTCTTCGAGAAGAAGGACACTGGATGTCCTTTCTGTTGCAATACACCACCAATTGCAAAGTCGGAAGCGTCACATTCTACTTCAAAGGGATCTTCAAAGATGGGCAACTGCAAAACTGGCTCAGAAGAGATAGCCTCTTTGAGTTTGACGAACACACGTTGGCACTCTGGAGTCCAATGCCATGGAATGTTTTCGTAAGATCTGTCAATGGGGCCGCTATTTCCGAGTAACCCTTTATGAATCTTCGGTAATACCCTGTCAGACCAAGAAATGATCTAACTTCATGCACGTCTTTTAAAGTCATCCACTCGTAATAGCTTGAATTTTCTTTGGGTCCATGGCAACCTCCCCACCTGAGATCAAGTGTCCCAAGAAATCTATCTTGGTTTGACCAAATGCGCACTTGCTTTCTTTAGCATACAATGGTTCTCTCTCAACCTCTGAAACACTTTTTCTAAGTGTTCCACATGTTCCTCAATTGTCGAACTGAAAACAGAATGTCATCAATATACACCACTACGAACTCGTCTAGATAGTCTCTAAACACATCATCCATCATTGTGCAAAAAGTTGCTGGAGCATTGCACAACCCGAATGGCAAGACTAGAAACTCAAATGATCCATAACGCGTTCGAAAAGCGGTCTTCTCAATGTCATTCTCTGCTACCCGAATCTGATGGTACCCATCTCAAGTCTATTCTTGAAAAATACTTTGCTTTTGATAGCCTATCAAATAAGTCGTCCACTCTGGAAGAGGATACTTATTTTTGATAGTTATCGCGTTCAGCGCTCGATAGTCCACACACATTCGCATCGTACCATCCTTTTTCATTACAAAAAGATAGGTGCACCATATGGCGATCGACTAGGTCGAATGTGTCCTCGACCAATCAATTCTGTCAGCTGTCTCTTCAATTCTACTAACTCTTGAGGATTCAACCGATATGGGGCTCTTGCCGGTGGAGACGAACCTGGCAAAATCTCTATTGTGGTCCACAGCTCGACGTGGAGGTAACTCGGGCGGCAAGTCTTCTGGCAACACATCCTTAAACATGTTCAAGACTTCCAAAATAGGTTTAGGAACAATTCTTGACCATCTCCTATTTTGACTTCACCAGTATCCAAAACCATTGCAAGAAACACACGTTCCCGATGTCTAACTGCCTTACGCAACTGAGTTAAGGTAAGGAACATAGGATTCCAATCCTTATCAGTTAGCGTTTCCATTTTGAGCGTGTTTTTCTAATGTCTCTTTATCTGCTGCAAGCGTGATTCGATTATCTCCGGAACCCCTCATTTCGATTACATGTTTATGGAACCATTCCATACCCAAAACAAAGTCAAACCCCGTCATATTCAAGACAACTAAGTCTAGCTTAGCCTTCCAATCTTTGATTTGGACAGGAACTGCCCTTGCTATATTATTAGTATTTTGAGAACCTTTGCCAAAATTGATCTTTATTTCACACATCTTTATTACATCCAAATTCAATCGACGAGCTAGACTAGTCGATATGAAGTTGTATGTTGCTCCAGTATCGATCATCATTCGGACTCGGTCCCCTCGTATCCTTCCTGTCAAATATAGCAAAGGGTCAGTTTTGTCTTGAATAGCGAATAAGGCAGGTTGTGTCTGGCACAACATTACCTCTTCTGACTCATCTTCCGGATCTTCAAGCGTTTCTGGTTCAGCAACTTCCTCTTCTACCATCGCCTTGAAATGTCCTGATTGTGAGGGTGCCCCAACATTCTCTAAAGGCTTGTTACAATTATAACATTTCACAACCCGCCTGCGGAGGGGAGCAGACTTTGGAGCCGATCCTTGGCCTGCTGAGGAGGTGGTAACGCCAATGGTTTCCGAAATCCGGTGGGTCTTGATGTGTCCGAAAACTTGGAACTGCCGACAAAGGGACTTGCACTTCGAATTGATGGTGATTGATCTGGTCGCCTATCAAACCTTCTGAACCCAGACTTTGGAGGAAACTCTCGATTTAGGTTTTGCTTCCTCCCCTTTGTACAAGTCTTCTAACGACATGCCATAAGCAACCTTTTGAGCTGCCTCTTGACATTCCCGATAGCTTGTTGGCTTGTACCTTAAGATTTCCTTCGCGTCTTCTCATTCAAGCTAGCCATGAAGCAACTTCGAGCGGCAAAGTGCCAGGTCAACACGCAATTGCAAACCGAGGTCATCCGGCATGTATTACTTTTTGATCTCCTTTTTCATGTTTCCAGCATTTCGGTATCCACGTTCACCTTCAACAATTGCCACCAAGTCTTAGCTTTTCCTTTAAGAAACTGCTTGGCACTGCAACATATTATGTCTTTCTCATGGAAGAAACCTCGAAATAGCTTTCCATATCATACAACCAGTCATCCAAACCTTGTAATCCTTTGAACCCATGAAATCGAAGGCTTTACCGATTTGAATTTACTGGGACCTCCACCACCTACTTCCGTCGAAGAATCTGATTCAAAGGAACCTGACTCTAAGTCATGCTTCTTTTTCTTTTTCCGTGTGTTTGGTTGAGG
Source organism: Selaginella tamariscina (assembly GCA_003024785.1). Lineage (NCBI taxonomy): Eukaryota > Viridiplantae > Streptophyta > Lycopodiopsida > Selaginellales > Selaginellaceae > Selaginella > Selaginella tamariscina. The sequence continues at coordinate 178,764 of PUQB01000297.1, forward strand.
AACATCTGGCACTGCATATTCGTCAGAATCGAACGGCAACATTATTGATTCGTTCATTCAACCCAAAACATCCCTCGAAGTTCATTTAGGGCATCCATTATTATTTTATGCCAACCAGGTCGTTGTAACTCTAGGGGTCAACCTGGATCACCTCATCCATCTCCTCATTTTGAGCCTTTGCGATAGCCCTCTCTACCTAGGCTCTGGTTGCTTTCTTTTGCTCATCGTATTGAACCCTAGTTCAGCACTCAGAGAATATGCATGGAATATTCCCAATGTAAAGCTGGAAACACCCTACACAGGTTGTACACCCACACACATCAGCTTGAACTACATAAGACTTTCGGACATACCTAGAATCTCACGCCGACTCACTAAGCAAGTGTTCTCCAAAGTTTGACAACTCATATGATCAAACTCTCTGCGCAAAATGCAGACATGTCAACCGAAAGCAATAGAGTATATTAAGAATTTAGAGTTATCTAAACACTAAAACACCTTATGACTTAAGGTAGTCCTATTGACCGCAGAGAACTTGCTTCGAGAGTTTTTACCTAGTGCCACAAAGGCGGCTTGCCAGGTGCCAACCCTGAATCCCCTCTCTGGAAACCTCACAGAATCTGGTAAAGTAACCCCTATTAGGAACCCAACCCTTAGAACTTAAGTCCCTAGCTAACCAAGTCCATGAATGAGGCTCACCTTGTGAATTAGGACACGTGGACTAGCCGAGCTACAGGTATAGTTCCTAGCTTGGCATGGTTGAGCGGCCGGAGCAAGGCCTCAACCACTAGATATGCGGAACGTGTACTCGGGCAATGCCTTTGAGCGTGTGAGTAGGTTTTGGGCCAAGGAATCTGACTAACTCCTTAGAAGTAATATACTCCCGTCTCGAAGGCGTGATCCTGCCAACAATAAGGATAGTCTAACCCAAAGGTGGGACGTACCCATGTCGTGTGGAAATTAGGGCGGCACAACAGGGTTGTGCCTTGATGACACAAGCTTAACTTGCACCGATAGGAGGTTAACGAACTCTCTTTTGAACCCAGGAAGCCTCACTACACATACTCTACCTTATTTATGTGATGGACCCCCCCCCTCCTCCTGTTTCCTAAGTGAGTAAGTGGGCTGGCATGGAAATGCTAGCCCTTAGAGAAAATGAGTTGTCCTAACCTAACCCTAAACCTAACTCCTAGGGGGGGGTTTAGGGCGTGGGGTTAGGGCAACCCTAGGGGTGTCCCTAACCCTTTTTGACAAGCTATAATTTTTAACGAAAAACCTACTTTGGAACATCAAACCGGGGAAGCGTTTTCTAAAAGGTAAGTACCACCTTCGCCTAGAGTTTCTCAAGGTACCTAGTGACAGCCGGCTAGATTACCCCTAAACACCTAAGTGCACTAAGCGGGGCTGTTTCTCACTACAGCTAGGGTTCGTCACACAACTCGGTAGGTAACAACAATCAAACCCCAAAGTAAAGGGTTGAGTCATAGTAAAAACTATGACAGTGTTAGAGAAAATTAACCAAAATTAACATATCACTCTATGTGGAGTTAATCAAAAGTTCACATAATTTTCATTACCCCCTTGCATTACGCAAAGCCAAGTATTTCAAAACTGTCGTTCATTAAGTTATAAACCCAGCTGCCAAAGGCACCACATGTGACATGAAGTCACTTGGAAACTTTTTGCACGTGTGCAGAGTCTATCACCCAACGCACACAACACAATGGTTAATTTCTTTACTTAATTAGAATTTATATTGAAGGCCTCTAGTTAGTGTTGCTACTGGCCTCTTGGTTAACAAGAAATAAAGGCTTGCTTTATTCTTTAATATTAAACGCTGTTGATGACCTTTGTCATCTAGTGCACAACAAGCAGTTTAAGTTAATCTCAAATGCTTGACTAAATGCCTTCGTGTTTCTTTGATTTTCCAATTGTTCCACATTTTCACATGTTACGGTATTGTAGCCTCACATTTCTGCATCCCTCGGTGTTTCTCATTACCCTTTACATAAGGGTTTGCTAATATACCTATCCCTCTTTAGTATATAGCTATGTCAGACTAAGTACAAAACTTTTATCAGAATCAAGCTCTTTTCTGATACAAAAGTACTGTCAGAGTTTTAACCTGAAGGGCCAACGTGTGGCTACCAAGTGACCATCTGGCGTCATCACCCTGTGTGAGCAACACTAAGTCTTCCAAGATAGCCCTAAGAGTCTAACTCAGAGGCCCAATTAGGCAAAAGACTTAGAGTCTTACCCTAAGTCCCCTAGAATGACCATCCCCTGAACCCTAGAGGATAACCGAGTAAACTTTAGGATCCTGTCCTAGTAGACCTAGATAGGCTCATGCCCTAACCCCACAAAGAAGATGTGTCCCACACATACCCCAGTGACATAGCCAAGGCATCGCCACTTACCCCTTGAGGAATCACTTTCATTTGGGAGTACAATCCCTTTAGGGCGACAAGGGGTACCCTGAACCATGACTAACCCTTAAGGGTTTGAGTGATCAAGTCATACCCTAGACCTAGGGCTAATACTTAGTGAGGACACGAGTGTGCGCTGTACGTGAACACGAGTGTTCTGCTAAGCAAACTCCCTAAGGCTAGGTTTGGTAACCCTAAGTACATGACCTTGTGAGTGCTTTATGAAAAAGCTCCTGCTAACAAGCTTAGGTTGTTTAACCCTTGGATTCCAAGGAGAACACTCCCCTAGCCAAGTGTGCCTAAGCACACCTAGTTACGAGACCTATCAAATCTTTCAAGAACAGCAATTGAACAAGGTTAAAAGGCAATGCATTAGCATAGATGAAGCATTGAAGAGCTACATCACAAGATCTATATCTCTCATTTAAGAATGAGCTTTATATTGTTGTTTGTTGCAAATGCCCTCTCTGGGCACTTGCTATCAGCTGGGCACTTGTAGGCATAAGATGTGAAACATGAACACTAGTAGAGCCAGTTGTACGTTGCACAGAGCTGCTAGATGCTCCAGACATACTAGCCATGCTAGAAGAGTCACCCTGGGTAGCACTGGCACTAGGTATCACTCAAGCTTGTTGTGATGGTTGCCTAGTCTGGGCAAATGCTGAAGCACTGGCATTTGCTATCGCTTGTGTTGATTGCCCTATTTGGGCAACTGCTGAACCATAGTTCTTCTCAAACATTGTCTTGAACTCTAGTTTCAGCGAGTTAGCAACAGCTTCATAAGGTTGGATTCCCTCTCCTTGCACATGCCTAAGGTGTGCTTTTAGCCTTTTCAAGCTACCACCGAGTCCTTTGTTGTAGTAGTGGCAGATCCATTGTTTGCTTCCTTTGCCATTTGCATATGCTTCACCTTCAATAGCATGAAGCTCCCACAAAGGTTCTTTCTTCTTGCCTCCTCTACGTGGAAGCATAATGGATGATAAATGGTAAATTTAATTTAAATTCATGAAAAGATTCGGAATCTTTAAAAGAGTTTGTTTTGAATGTGACTCGAACCAAGACATGTGTTACAAACGAGACATTACGAATGTTACTAACGGCAAATTTTCACAGTGTATTAATGATCGTTGATGTAAATAAATAACACAACCACAAAACCTCTTAAAGCTTGTTTATATAAATAATTATAAATATATACATAATAAATAATATGTAAATAAGTAAACCTGGTACAATAGGTTATAAGTTTTTTCTAAGAACTTGGTACATAGCCAAGTCATCTGCCCTATGACAAACTACTTGTAGCACTGTATTTGCATCCGTTGAACTCCAATTCTTTGGGCTGGGAGGTATGACCACTTAGATTTCTCGCTCTCTAGGGATCTTAGCTTCTCTATTAACTGGCTTGTATACACATACACTCTATATATAACAGGTCATTCATATGTATATATATACAAATACATACATATAGATAGGGGAAGTTGTAAACTCACATGGTTTATTCACAAAATTATTACTTCAGTCACTTCTGAGTCTAAAAGAAAATAAAGATGTTACAAACAAAATATACACACGATAAACTTTCCTTCAACAAATAATAATAAAATTAATACATACAAGTTTACATAGCTTACACAACCACAAAACCCTTAAAGTTTTTTGTATAAATAATTATATATATACATTAATTACAACTTAAGGATACATTGTATTGTTTGTTGTGGGATGACATGTGTAGATACGTGTAGTATGTATCCACAATGTATACACACAATATACGTACACACATGCACATATAAACATAAAGAGACAAATTAATATAATAATATACTCATTTAAAAATTAATGCATTAAACTCAGTTGGTTTGTTAATATACATATTTCATTTTATGAAATATTTTATTATATTAGGATTTTGATTATTTGAAAAATAATATCAAACAATATTTTATGTTACCACTTAATTGTGTGCAAAATAATATGAATATGGGGTTTGAACCCATGCACATCAAACGGGAGGATTGATTTTAAATTGTACCCTTCACACCACTGGGTCAAACCAAACAAACTTTATTGCAGCTCAAGTGCGGCTCCTTCTCTAGCTGTGACCGCTACTTCTCTAGCTCTCGTTGATGCACCTCAAGTTGCAACTGCTCATGTATATGAACTGGGTCAGGGCTAGGTTGCTCGGCTACTTCTTCTTCACGCTGATCATTTAGCTTTGGCCGCAGCTTTTAGGAAAGCTCATGAAACTGACAAACATGAAGTAAGCTTCATGAGATAGATACTTACTTGGTTCAACTTTGTGCTTCCTCTTTGCGCCTCTAGTGCTTGCCTCTTTGCTTTTTCTTACCTCCTTTCTTCGTCGATGGATCAACCCTAGTTCTCTAACTGCGTGTCTGCAGCATCATTCATTGAGTAGGGGATGAAAAGATTGAGCCCTAAGCAAATGAATGCAGCTTGGTTTAAAATGAGTGGTTGCAATCGACTATATTGTACGACAATAAAGACTTGTGTAGTTTGTGTGAAGTGAGGATTTAGGCAATAAAAACTTGTGTAGTTTGTGCGAAGTGAGGATTTAGGCAATAAAGACTTATGTAGTTTGTGCAAGTGAGGATTTAGGCAATAAAGACTTGTGTCAACACTAGAACCAAAAGATGTCTTGTTACATGGTTGAAGCAAGACAATCATTTTGAAAAGCAACACCATGGGTAGAAAGCATATATTGAAAATTACAAAGAGGAAAGTACTCAAAGATGGATTGTCATTCATAAACCTTTGGACGTGGAAGTCGTCAAAGAAGAAAGATTAGTTAAATATGTTGTAGCATAAGACTATACATGCCTGTTGTGATCATAGTCGTTATCATAATCTTACGTGAAATGTTTCATACGAAAACTACATTGTCATTAAAAATGCCATAGTCCTAGTGCCTATATAAACTACATCAGACATACTACACTCATGAACCATAATCATAAACCTCACTTAAACTATCTTTAAATTAAACTATAACCCCAAACATATAGTTTGTAAAAGATATAGTGGTGGTGAGGTTATTATAGTATTTAAAGTGAGGTTTGTGATTGGAGTTTCTAGTGAAACCTAATAGTTATCCCTTGCCAAACACGTAGGATCGGTTAAATTAATTGGGTAAGAGTTAATTTATTAATTAGATCTTACTTTAAGTTATTGATAAATTCCTATGGCTTTAGAATATGTATTTGCAATATTTAGGCATCTGTATTAGTGCACCATTAATCAGTTATAACAAGACCTATAGTGGTACATCATAAATTTGTGAAAGCACTATAGCCACCCCAACATCCATAAATCTATGGGTTCTTTCTGGCAAATATAGTGCCCCCTTCCCGTTCTCGCCACACTCATTCCCAAATCCTCCTCTCTTTCCTCTTTCCTCTTTCCCGCTTTGCCCATTCATTTTCCCACTCTTTCCTTCCCTCTTACAGATTCCACATGCCTTTGCCGACCGCTAGCTCTACCTAAACTGGCCTAAAGTATCCCAAGACCCCATCGTGGGCACTGGGCAAAAGCCACTGACTTCGTGACCATGTCATTCTACCAAGCGCAAAACTTGATGGTGCAAGCACAAAAGGCATTGTTGAGTCAGTTTGTCAAGGCTATTCAACCCAAGGTTAACAAATTTTATGGGGTGTACGCTTAGTTTTGTGCCTTTGTGCAATATTACAAATCTACACAATCTTGAGAATATTGTTGCTTTGTTTATACAATTAGAGGCACATAATGAGTTCAACAAAAGTGCCAATGACAAGCTGAACAACACACTCATCTTGTATGAGTCGCAAGTGAAGTCTCCCTTCACCATGGTGGTGCTCTAGTCTTTGTTGTGTGGGACACCAAAATGGCATGAACAACTCAATTCTATCACCGTTACAAAGCCTGCCATAAAGAAACGCAAGGTCAACAAGTCTAATGTCAATGAGGAGGATGCTATCCCTTAATGTAGAAGCCATTGAGACCTCTAACAAGCTTTGCATGGCCTCTTGGCCAAAAGACATCCAAGAGGGTGGCTAAGGACAATAAGGACATGTTCGCCCTCGTGAGCAGCTCAACCATTATGGCAAAGGCGACAATCGATGCAGCACTTCAAGCCAAGCGCAAGGTAGACATGTTGGAGTTGATCTCAAAGGAGAGGATAATGTGTGTCGACATGAACGCGAATATTACATGTTGAAATAATGTCTACAAGCAACAAATGCCCAAGACATGAAGGAGTAAAGTGGAGAAGGGTGGTTATTTTTTGAAAGCTTAAATAAACTAGTTTACATCTCTCCATGTCGTTGCTAAAGATGCTTTATGAGATCATTGTGTAGTTGGACATGTGCAACATCATTGTGCATTGCATGAGAACAATCCACAAACTCATCAAAGTCACACATGTCATGCACTGGCAAGCTCTCCACATCCAGTTATCCCTCAATCATGCCCATGCTTGTCCCTCCTCTTCATGCTGGTCCTTGATAATCATATTGTGCAGAACTAAGCACTCTATCATTATTGTTTTAGGTCCTCCTGCGCACTGACCCACAAATGATGGCAAAGCGAGCTTGTAGTATGCCAAATGGGTGCTCCATGTCTTTATACACCACCTCTTGCTTTGTGCAGAATGATATAATGTAAAGGATTGATATTATACTATCTAGCATGTACATGTGTACAAATGTACAACATTTACGTTTTTCTTGGCACTTTGTGGGAGCGAAATGATCTTGACGAGGGTAGCATAGTTTGGATATATGTTGTTGGCCAAATAATAGCCCATCCCATAGTCGTGCATGTTAATGGCAAAGTTGACGGGTGTCACTCATTCATTACAAAGCTCATTCAAACAATCCAACACATTGATGTCATTGTGTGCTCCCGACATGCCAAATATGAAGGTCCTACGATGCAATGGCTTCAAGGACAAGTGTGGGCTTCTTCGCCTTGCTAGTGTACTGGCTGGCCCATGCAACAAGAAATTTTCTAGAACCAATGCGTACAATCAAGTGAGCTGACATTCCTAGGAACCCATGAGCCACATGCTCCTCTAATAGACATTGCACATCTTGCTCACTTGGTTGGGGTAGATAACGCTCTCAAAATGCTTGCAAAATTGCTATAACAAAGCGACACATGCATTCACGACCAGTACTCTTTACCATGCATAGGGACTCATCCAACAAATTTGGCGAGATGCCATACGCCAATTGATGCATTGTCGAGGTGCACTTTTGTAGTGCTGAAAAGCCCATTTGCCCTATCACATTTAGCTTTTACACAAAGTAGCTGTTCACTTGTAGAGTATCCACAATGTAAAGAAACATTGAACAAGACAGTGGTGGAAATTGATAACTTCATAGGTTGGGTTCTTTATGAAATAATCTTTCATCAAGAGCTCATGTCTATGTGCATGGTTGCAAACCTTGTTGATGAAACAACCTTGTGTTGATCCACCAAGTCTCATGTCAAATGACAAATGTGCTGCCTATACAATAATAGCAACTACTAATAAAAGCATTGCATTGTCCTTGTTGAAGTATAGCTCATTGTCACTACTCTCTTTTTAGAGCTCCATAATGGGATCCATTGTGATCTGGTGGAGTGTGGATGAGGAAAAAAAAAACCTTGTGTCACATGTTATGGTGAGTTTATGGTGCACCTGCTACTAACCCATTCAAAAAATTTATAAGTGTGTCTATAAAGGGCTATATTCTATATATTTATGGTGAATTTATAGTTCAAGTTTGTATAAACACTGACATTTAAAGTTCCATTGGCATGTCTTCTTTCAAAACATTGTATGGGTGAAATTCACAAATGCCTCTAAAAATTGGTTTGGCCACCACCCCAAGTATGCAAAAGCTTAATATTAGGTGATTTATTTTAATCAAGTTATTTCTTTATTGCATGCTACTTCAGCAGAACATTTCAATTAGGCACAAGTACAATAATAACAAAATTATAATTTTTGTCATTGATTACTCTTTAATTTGTTATTGATGATTTTGTTCTTATGCATTTTTTGGAATGTCAACTAAAAAAATTCACTCTAGAATGGCTAGTTCTTTACAAGGTTTTTATCAAGTCAATCTTCAAGTATACCATTTACAAAATAACAAGTCTGAAGAAGCCCCTTTGGTTGCCCATGATATATAATTAAAGAAGTTTTACTCGTAAAGAGAAATAATATACAAAGGTTAACCATGATATGTTTTAAAAGTTACTAAAGATATTTATGGTATATAACTAAGACAATCTACTATTAATTTATATGGTAGTCTAATATGGTGATGAATATATATATTTTTTGTATTGACTTTGAATACAAAAGAATATATAAATTTTCTATTCTTTTATGAATCTATTGTGTTGTGTCTTGGGTTCTCACAATATATATATATAAAACACATGTATATCCATTCGTATTAGAGACTTAAATGAGAAAACACAGCTTTTTTATATCAAATTTCATTTCATCTAATCTTTTTTAAAGAGCTTATTAGTGGGGATGTATGCATCTTTTCTCACATGCAATATAAGTTTTTAGTTTTATAGCACTTTCATTTCAATAAACACACAAAATGTATATGAAGAATAAAATTTATAAATCATTATTTTATTTATGTGACACATACTCTATACTTACACGTATGTGCATGTATATATATATCTAAGTTTGTTTGTTTGCGTTTATACACTCAACAAGATTTCAAAGAGTAGATTGTTTCATATAGGGATTCAAAGTACTTAAAGTCAAAATGACAAATAACCAATTGATTTCTACTGAACAATTTATATACACGCAGATTTTACGTGGATGATACACCAGTACGTGTATTTATATGTATGTAATATTTGTGTTAATAAATAAGCTTAAGAAGTCTTATGTCTCTAAAGTATGAAAGTATGCTATACTCTGGTCTTTCTCGATATATATATATATATATATATATATATATATATATATATATATATATATATATATAGACACTGTTTAAAAACCCGACTATGCATTAATACATAACAAATAATGTGGAAAATTAATGTTATATAAAAGTTTGTAGTTATGTAAAGAGTTAGACAACGAGATACTGCACAAAACAAATGAATAAAGGACTTACCGGAACATATTAAAGAAATAATATTTATATCCGAAAAAACTGAAATTACCTTATTTAAATGAAATTTTTTAAAAAAGTTTACAAAATGTTGAAAACTACCCTTCAAAGTCCCAACCAGTAGCATGTTAACTACGCATGTGTGTATATATTGGGGTTGGGACTTAAAGTCAGTAATAATTGCTCTGACACCAAATCACTTTCGTTTCAAATGCATAACACAGATCTTAGCAAATGGGGATCGTTAGCGACTGTTTGTTGCGCCCACGAGCCATGCAACATGGCTCTTTTATGTCACATACATGTACATTCCCCATAAGTAATTTATGTAATATATATTTTATAAATTATATAAATAATAATTTAATCATGATAATGTCAAGCACGACCTAAGAGCAAGATAACAACAAGAAGACTTGACTCAAGAACAAGGCAAGAGCAAGGAACAAGACAAGAATGATCGTAAAATGACTAGTGTTGATAGTAACTAATTGTACAACAATTAGGTCGGAGCTTTTATACTCACAACTCCAAGCTAATCTGGTCATGAGTCTAATATGGTCATGAGCTAAAAATAATGACCCTTATCCTTTAGGCATATCATGTAGTATATCCTATAAGCATATCCTGTAGGTATATCCTATAGGCATATCCTGTAGGAATATCCTGCAGGCATATCCTGTAAGTATATCCTATAGGCATATCCTGTAACTCGTATCCTGTATCCGGTCGTGACAGATAAATATTTTAAATAATTGTGTATAAAGTGCTGTCCAAATACGGAGATGACGTACACTTCTTTAATATAAATTGTCAAGTACTATTGTATTTCTAACCAAATAAACTAATAAAAGAATTTAAAAAAATTATAGGCTGAATTTATTCAACAAAACTGTAAAAGCAACACATAGCACAAAGTAAATTGTAACTTGTAAAAAATTTAGTAAATTAAATTTTTAATTTTTTATATAGTGTCCACCTCCATGGTTACGACTTATTTTCAACATCACTCATGAATGCACAGATTGTTCACATTTGATGTTGAAAACTTAGAATAACATTTTCATCATGTAGAATCATGAGAAGGAGATAGAATGTTAACTTATGGCAATAAAAAGGATTTAATACTACATTCTTATTAGTGTAGTTTTGGGGTAGATGGCAAGAAATGGAAGTATAAGAAACATACATCAGTTTATTGAGTAACAAAGAACTTGTATAGTGAAGTGTTTAGTGCACACTTGTGTATTTTTATTGTTAACTCTTTAAGTTTGAAATTTATAACATTGTTTGCACTATGGAGATAGGTCTTAAATAAGGGTGATTTCTTAGTTAATTAGAGCACAGGTTAAAGATTTTCCACTCTGCTTATCAATTAAGTAAGAAAACTTGCTAAGTTTAATAGGTTATGTTTGGAGGGCTTGATGAGCAAAAATAATTGGATATTCATTTTGAAGGTTTTAGTGCATGTACTTCTTTAGAGAAGTCAATATCTAGTGGGATTTAAAATTTGAAATTGGTTTTCAATTTCAACTTCATCTTAAAATCCAATATAGTTATTCAAAAGTCAGTTTCTTGACTATACATCATGGTCATAAATGTGGGCACTCAAAGAATATACAAAGTGTATATCTTCAATGCTCGAGAATATTGAAAGTGGGACTCAAGGTTTGTTGGTGTTCCTTGAGTTTGGTTTAATGAAGTATGATATCGAGTGGCTGAAGATAGCTCAAGAAGTTGTTGTCCCTTCTTGATGATCGTGATTTAAGGTTCGTAGCATATGGTCTAGTATCAAAAGTCCAAAAATATGGGGTTCCTATTGCCTCATTTGTCCATAACTCACACCCACTTACTAAGCATGTGTTCTCTAAAGTGTTATAGATCTTAAGACCAACTCTCTATGTAGAATACAAACATGTTAATCAAAAGTGATAGAGTACTTCAAGAACTTGAAACTAGCTAAACCATGAAACATGCTACACTTTAGGTAGTCTTACTGACCGTAGAGAATAGGCTTCAATACCAATTGTCATAGTTTTAATTTGAAGGGCCAACACTTGGTAACATGTGGCTGCCAATTGGCCATCTAGCATCAACACCATGTGTAAGCAATGCTAAGTTTCTTAAAACGACCCCTCAAATACCTAAATAGGCATGAGACCTAGGGACCTACCCTAAGTCCTATAAAATGACTATCCATTAAATCTTAGAGGATAATCCAAATAGATTTTAGAATCATGTCCTAAGAGACGTAAACAGGCTCATGCTCTAACCCCATTGAGGAGACATGCCTTGCACATACTCCATAATAGAGCTAAGGCATCATGACTTACCCTTAAGGAATCACCCTCATTCGGAAGTAAAACCCCTTTAGAGCAACAAGGGGTACCTTGATCCACAATTAACACTTAAGGGTTTGAGTGGTCAAGTCATACCTTAGTCCTAGGGCTAGTACTTAGTGAGGACATAAGTGTGCGCCATAGGTGAACATGAGTGTTTTGCTAAACAAACTCCTTAAAGTTAAGTTTGGATAACCTTAAGTACACGACCTCACGAGTGCTTCACAAAAGGGCTCATACTAATGCACTTAAGTTGTTCAACCCCTGAATCCCAAGGAGAACACGCCCTAGCCAAGTGTGTCAATAACACACATAGTTATAAACCTAACCTCTCTTGAGTCAATGCCCTTGATGTGAACACAAGTACACTTGCTTACTATAATATTCAACCCCTCGGAATTAAGCCCATGAGACAACCCCAAAGGACTTGCCTTGGGCATTGTACCATGTGCCATATAGCCTAGTATAACATCTTCATGTGACACTGTTTCTTAAGATGTGAGTTATCTCACCATAGCCCCTCAAATTCAAGAGTTACACTTGGTGCCACAAACGTGGCTCTCAAATGCCAGTTTTAGAACCCCTCTGTGAACCCTTAAGAACTTAGTAAAAAGAACCTTACCTTAATGTAAAGGAGGAGGTTGGAGACATGCCTTAATCTCTAACCCTTGGAACATATAGTTCAATAAGACCTCTTAGGCATGGATTCGCCAATGTTAAAGGTAGGCTACCCCAAAGGTGGGACGTACTCCTATCGTTTAAAAGTTAAGGAATCATAATAGAGGGTTGTGACTTGACGACACAAGCTAAAGCTTGCACCGGTAGAAGAATAACAAACTTAATTATGAAAGCAGGAACTCTCACTACATATCCTACTTAATATATGTGATAAAGGCCCCCTTCTACTTTCCTATTTTGTAATGTGGTTAGCACAAAATATCATTTCCCAATGGGAATATACTTTGTAATTTAACCTAACAACCCATTGACCCTAAATCCTAACATGGGGCAACCCTAGGGTTAGGTCAACCCTAGGGGTGTTTCTATCCATATTCGACATGGCAAACTCACCAAAATTAACCAATAACTGAACTAAAACACGAAAAATAAGGGTAAGAGTTCTTTAGATGGAAGTACTAACTTCACCTAGAGTTTCTTACAAATACCCAATGACACTTAATCAGATAATCACTAGATACCCAAGTGCATTAAGAAGATTTGTTTCTTACAACACTTAGGACTTATCAACATAGTTCAGTAGGTAACAATAGTCAACGTCCAAAGTAAAGAGCAGTGATAGTAAATACTATGATAATGACGACAACAAATGAAGTGATGGAGGACAAGAGCTAGAGATCTCATGTGCCTAAGGCAATAAGGATCCAATGTAGTGGACCCAAAGCCATTATCACCCCAAAGGGCAAGGTAGACCGGTCATGGATGCCCAAAAAGAGGGGGAAAGAGCCTCATTTGAACGGCCCCCATAAGGAGGGGCAATAACCACCGACGATAAGGCCTTCACACTATGAGTATAATAGATCGATGATGTAACAAGTCAAGGTGAGTACCAGGATAGCGACTCAAAGCTCCACAAGGTCTTTACATGTAAGTGATTTTTCTAGAATGGGTGGTTTAAGTCTCAACATGCAAGATATAGTTTAACTGAATTAAAATGATAATTATAAGAAAAACTTAAAAAATTATAATATCTTAACTTAAAATAAGTTGGTAATAAAGTATATTATGAAGTTAATAAATTTCCTTTAAGAGATGGATAGAATCTTAGGAATATATTATAATTAAGATAAGTATAATTTAAGGATATATCTTAGATAAATAACTAAAATTTTATTTCAACTTAAAATAAAAATCTTGTAATGCCTCTACGACATTTCTTGACATGTCTCTACGACATTTCTTGACTCAACGAGAGCTGAATGGAAGCCAAGCTCATTGGTCAGTTCGTCTACATGAGTTTAGTGGACGAATGTCAATCCTCTATGAGGGGAAGGAAAACGTAGTTGTAGATGCTTTGTCGAGAGTAAGACAACTAAATGCTGTGGGGAGAGTGGAGGTTCGCTAGTTGATATGATCGGGGAAGCTCAATTAAAGGATGATGATGATACAACAACTTGAACAATCTGGTGGAACCGTATTCAAAAGTTGATGGTTTGTTACTTTATAAGAACAGACTTGTTGTTCCAAAGAAGGCAGAGTTGATCGCAACCATCATGTATGAGATGCATGATAGTCCATTTGCTGGACATTTCGGGAAAATAAGACATATGAATTGGTGAAACGTCGCTTATATTGGAAGAACATGAAAGCAAATGTGCTGAATCATGTTAAGACATGTCAAGATTGCCAAATGATTAAGGCTGAGCGAGTTGCTACTCCAGGTTTATTGAAGCCTTTGGAGATTCCGCACCAAAGGTGGGAGAGCATCTCGATGGATTTCATCACTCATATGCCACGCACGGTGAGGCAGAACGAGCAAATCTGGGTGATTGTTGATCGCTTGACCAAGTATGCTAAGTTCATTCCGTTGAAGGGGAATGTAACCAGCAAGGAGTTAGCTGTGGTCTATTTGACTCAAGTGTTTTCGGAGCATGGAATGCCGTTGAACATCATTAGCGATCGTGACTCCAAATTCACCAGTTCTTTTTGGGTGTCGTTCTATCGAGCTTTATCAACCGATTGAATTTTTCTAGTGGAGATCACCCTCAGACTGATGGGCAAACTGAGCGGGTGAATCAAATTGTGGAGGATATGTTACGAGCAAGTGTCCGGGAGAAGCCGGGGCAGTGGGATAAGTTTTTGCCATTAGCAGAGTTTGCTTACAACAACAGTATGCATAGTGGCTTGGGTTACAGTCCATATTATGCATATCATGGCAGGCATCCAAGAACTCCAGCCGATGTGGGTATTCGGTGGAGTAAGCTTGGTACTGATCAACAAGCTCGTAGCCTTGTTGGAGAACTGAAGAAATCCTACTAATTTGTAGGAAGAACTTGCTTAAAGCTCAGGATAGAGTACGCAAGTATGCTGATGCAAAACGCTCTTATCGGCAGTTCAAGGTTGGAGATAAGGTATATCTACGAGTGGTATTTCCTTCATCTCTTAAGAGGATCTATAACTCAGCTCAAAGCCAGCAAGTCAACAAGCTTGCACCTCGTTATGCTGGTCCATTTGAGGTTATTGCACAGGTTAATGAAGTAGCGTATAAGTTGCACCTACCTACAGGAGTGCAACTTCATCGGTCTTTCATGTGAGTCAGTTGAAGACTGCTCTTACGTGATGACGCATGTGAATCTAGAGATGGATGATGGACACAAGGGTGAAACCCAAATGATGATAGTCCAGTCCCACCTCCTCCAAAGCGATGTCGCAGAACTTGAATGTGCACAGTACGTCATTGAGGACAAGGACTTCAATAAGGGGGGAGGAATGTGAGAGACTGTATGCCCATAATAGCACACTGTATTTATAATATATATAAATATAGTATAAGGGCTTTTGGGGGTATAGCAAGAGAGAGCTGAGAGCTTACGGGGAGTTGGGAGCGTGGAGAATTGCGGGGAGACTACCTAGCTCGGGGATGAGCTCTTGCTCTACGGTTGGGTGGTGAGTGAGGCAGCTTACTACTGTGGGCAGGACTGTTACACGCATCAAACAAGAAGAGAATCTTAAGTCATGCCTCTCACTCCATTCGGACAAACCAACTTCAAATATATTAAGATCTTTAGAATTTGTACACTCATGCATATATTAAATTAAGAGTAATAATTCTTAATTAATTAGATTTTATAGAAAGTGGATGTAGCGGTTAATTATCCTTATATAAAGTTGACTCTTCCCAATATCCGTTTCTTTTACATATAAATGTATATTAATATGTAGATGTATAATAAACAAATTTTCTTTTATAAGGTTTATAAATAAACGTTATATATTTAAAATATATATATATATATTCTATAGCTTAATTATATTTTAGTGATTAATATAATATTGTTGAAGAGAGAGAAAGCGAAGTGATAATAATAAACAAAGAAGATAAATTAATAGTAACAAATTTGTCATGGCATTAATAAAATTATTTTAATTTTAAATTAAATATATATTTTATTATTTTAAATTTTAAGTTAGCACACTATTAGTTTATATATTTAATTTTAAAATCAACAATATCTTATACAATCAGTTTATTCACTGTGTGTCAGAATAATCAATGTCCCATCGAATAGTCATTTTAAATTATATCTAATGGTTACCCTAAATTCCATTCTAAACTCAATTAAATTAGTTATCGTAAATTCATGAGGTTAAGGTTTAGTTTAAGAGGATTAAAGGTTTAACTTAGGAATAAATTCATCATGTTAAAGATAATAATTACATTAAGAGTCATTAAATGACAATTGAGTTTATGAATAATTTAATTAAATTAAAAATAATAATTAAGTTAAGAATCTAGTTTAACCTCGAACAATATAATGTATTTTTAAGTGATAAGTAGCCACTAGATTAGATTCCTTTAATATCCACCTTTTATTGTAACAGATCCTATATGGATAACGTATTTCACACACACACATACACACTTTTTATGTTTATGTATGTATATGTAAATAAATATTTTTATGTTTATTTGTGTGGATACCGCCATGTATCTATACATTGTTTTGTAATATCCTAACATATGAATATATTTATATGTGTATGTAATATGTATAACACCTATTTATATGTATATGCATATTATCTATGTATATAAATGTAATTAAAGAGAGACTACATGTATGTATATATCTCTTATTTATGTATATATATATATATATAACAACGGAGTAAGTTACCAAGTTCTAAAAGAAGCTCCTCATACTTTTACCAAATTATTTGTTATGTATATATAATTATCTATATAAAGACTTCATGAGTTTTGTGGTTATACGCATGTATCTACATTGTGAACATACAATGGTACGAATCGATGTACCTTTTATACTAGGTCTGTTTTCATATGTAATTTCAAATTTAAAAAGAATATTCTTTTTTTTAATGGTATGTCACATTAATTTAATTTAAATATATATTATATATTAAGTTAGAATACTAGTTCACATGCCCACTGTTTATTAAGAGTGTACATGTATATTAATAACTATATATACACTCTTAGTTTATATTTTCTTTTATAAGGTTTATAAATAAATATTATATATTTAAAATATATATATATATTCTATAGCTTAATTATATTTTAGTGATTAATATAATATTTTGAAGAGAGAGAAAGCGAAGTGATAATAATAAACAAAATTGAAGATAAAATTAATAGTAACAAATTTGTCATGGCATTAATAAAATTATTCTAATTTTAAATTAAAAATATATTTATTATTTTAAATTTTAAGTTAGCACACTTAAAAATACATTATATTGTTTGATGTGTAGATACGTCATATATTCACAATGCATAAACACACGGTATACTTACACACATGTCCACACATATACATACATAGACAGATTAATTTAACGATATATATTAATTTGAAGATCAATGCATTAAACTAAGTTAATCGGTTAACGTATGTATGTCATTTTGCTCTATTAAGGTTTTTTATTTGAAAAAAAATATCAAATATGGTTAAGCCATGTTTTCAACCTAATCTTCCACGTCAAATTAGGTTAACATTCACAGTTAAAACTATGTTGAGGGGCAAACCCTTACCTTAAAATCTATATTTTATGAGAAAACTTATTCACGCCCAATTCTTATGTAGTATTTTTTTCACTTATATAAAAATTATATTAGATTTTTTTTAAGGTTCAGGTTATTCACATCAAATTACAAGTTTTACAAGTCAATAAAGATGAAGAATGAATCACAAATATTTATTAAAAAAATTTTTGAAGGTCCAGGTCATTCACATCAAATTATGAATATTATAAGTTAACAAAGGTGAACAATGAATCATATATATTTATTAAGGGACCTTTAGAGGTCCCTTAAGATTTCTAGCAATTTGGCACGAAGAGCGGCTAGGTTGTTAGCATTGTGAGCGGCTAAGGGTTTGATGAAATGAAGCTAATGAGTAACCAAGGTTTTAATGTTGTGAACGCCTAGGGTAAATGGTATGGTGCTAATAGGGAGCACATCACTCAACATGTATGCTCTAGTAGCAACATCATCTTTAGCATCCAGATTCATTTCTACATCATCATTTTTAATACCTCTTGTCTCACAGTAAGATTTAAAAAGAATTTGGTATGGCCATAACCTAAGCTTGATTTAGAGTCAGCCATGAAGTGAACCATTCAACGCCAGCTAAGTTTCCGTCTCACTTTAAGAATTAAATGGTTAAAATATGTTAAGAATATATTATATTTAAGATAAGAATAACTTCAATTTTAATTTAACTCTAAAACATAATAATCTTATAAAAATTATAATTTGTGAAAAATGAATTGAAAATTTTTAAAAGAATTTTAAAGAAAATTATAATATTTTAAATAATCATGTGTTAATTAGATATAGATAATGAACTATATTTTAATAGGATGTGTAATTTTAATTTAATTTAATTTTTAATCATAAACAATATTATAACATATTAATAATAGCTTACGATACAATATATATATGGATATTTTTAATTTTTTTATTTAAACATTTTAGGTATGAAACATGGAGCTTGTTACTAAAAGAGTTACTAATTTTTAAACTTTAGTACCCACACCCACACACACAAAGACACACATATATATATTAAGATAGTACTCTAATTAATCAAATATTAATTGTACACAATACAATTAATTATGTATACAATATATAGTTACTATTGTAAAATATATACAATATATACATATTACTATATTCCAAATTTATATGATTTATTGTTTATATATGAACTTTCCAAAAAAAAAAATGATTTAATAAACTAGTACAAAGAATTACTTTTAAATTTTTTTTAACATTTGTATTTCTTATATTTAATAAGATTTTATAACACATTAGAATATCTCAACTATGTAAGTACTTTTCATATTTAAAAAAAGGATAATGGAGGTGCCGGGATTTGAACCCGGATGTCGAGTCAGTATAGAATAGCCCAGACTCGAACCGGCGCCTGATTAACCGCTACACCCCCTTAATGACTTATAAATATTAATCGATTCTTATTCCTAATACACAACAACATGTCTTGAGATAGTTCAACAAGTATTCTTTACGTAATTTAAATTTTAATGCTGATGTAGAAAAACATTAATTATATAGCGTAATATAAAACAAATACTTTTATTACATAAGTAATACTCTTCATAATTTATTTATTTTTCTACTATGTCTTTCGGTATAAATTTTTGATTTGTATAACTTTTCAAAATCTCTTTCTTTACAGCATGTATAAGTAAATAAGTAATTTTTTTTATTCTTTTAATTTTATTTTTTCTAACATACACATAAATCATATAGTATACTAACACCTCTCTCACACGTATTCAAAAAATAAGAAGTATACACATAATTTATATAGAATTCTACATGTTATTTCTAAATCACATATAATAAAAAATTTACATTAAATTCTTCTTAATTGAAAAACGTTTTTACATTTAATATTTATAAGACTTCGTTAAAATATATGAAAGCATTATATGTAGTCAATTTATTTATAATTACTTAATTTATTTTGAATTTTTCATATCACATTTAATAATTATTAATATATTCTTAAAGTCTATTATTATTGTGTGTGGAACCTCGTGTACTTCCAGACAACCCAGCCATTGAGTAGATGACAATTTGGTTGAGTCTAATTCTTGACTTGGTGTGTTATATATATATATAATATATATATATATAATATGACATGCGAAATCTTCCCAAGAGAATTTATAATTATGCATAAATTAAAAATTTATAAAATGGTTTATATAACAAGAAACATATATTCATAACCATGTAATACATTTATTTTTAATATACACATAAATTATATCATGTACGAACAACTTCTTTTCACAAAATTATTTCAAAGAAATAAAAATATGCACATACATAAAATTTAATACTCATTTATATAAATATTCTACATGTTTATTTTAAAATCACATATAATTAAAAATTCTTCTTAATTGAAGACTTTCTTAAATTTAAGGTTTATGTTTATTACACCGTACCTAGAAAAAATATAAAATTATAATAAAAATTTACATGTGTAATGATTGTTTATAAGACTTATTAAACTAATCATTTTTATAATATAAAAGCATTATGTTTAATCAATTTATTTTCAAATTTATTTATAATTATTTGATTATTTATTTTTATCACATTTAATAATTATTAACATATTTTTAAAATCTATAATATTGGATTTGATTTATATAATAAGAAATATTTATTAACGAGCATTGAAAAGTTTGTGTTATTATGTGATAATTACATGATTAATCATTATATGTCAAATAATTTAAAATATATACAACAAACAATAGGTGCTTAAGAAGTCTTTATAAACTTTATACCAGATTGTTTGATGTAATTATTTATTATATATATGAATAACAAATTTATAATTAAAAAAATTCAATTATTTACATCCCATATACCCTTTCTCTTGAGATAATATAGAGAGAGAGGAGATACACACACCACACTCACACACTGGTGTACAGTTGGTCACCGTACTAGAGCAAAGTTTTTAAAAAAACATTAATACATTAAGTTTTAAATAATAGGGAAAATTACATTTATATCTTTAAAATTTATCATATTTACATATATATTCTTAGAAGTTTTATATTTATATATATACTTTTATAAAGTTGTAAATTTACATATATACCTTTAAAAAACTTTAATCATAATATTTTGACTTTGAAGATAATAATATTAATTAAAAATATATTTTTAATTCATAATATATCACAAATAAATAATTAAAGTTTATTAAGTGTTAAATGTTAAAAATTTGTCATATTAAAAAATGAAATATTTTTAAAATAACTATATTATATTGTAATATATAGTTTAATAAGTTGTATTTACCTAAATATAATAAATACAAATAATTATAAATTTTTATTGATTTTTTTAAAATGTTTTTTAATTTTTTAATTTTGAAATTTATGAAGTTTTAAATTAAAGTTTTAGGGATATATATGTAAATATAAACTTCTAGGAATATATATGTAAATATGATAAATTTTAGGGGTATAAATGTAATTTTCCCTAATAGGTAATTATTGTTATATAAAAGTTTATAAGCTATATAAAGACATCCCTCTCAGACACTGAGATACTCTGTTGGTACGGACAAATGAATAAAGGACTTATCATAACGTATTAAGAAATAATATTTATATCTCAAAAAAATGAATTAAACTAACCTTATTTAAATTTGTAATTTACTTATAAAATTTGTTATAATCGGAAAACTACCCTCCCACTACGCATACACTAATTATTTGTTATTTTCTGACCTTAACAGTGCCCACACTCTGAATTGCGTCAAAAAGTACAAAAGTATGTAATTATCTACACGTGGACAAATTACACTAGATAATTAACCTTTTGTATGAAATGTAAATAAATAAATATCAACACTCATTCGTTTTTTTAAAATTATTTTGTTTGGTTTGACCTAGTGGTGTGAGAGGTATGATTTAAAATCAGTCCTCTTGTTTGATGTGCATGGGTTCAAACCCCATAGCCATATTATTTTGCACACAATTAAGTGGTAACATAAAATATTGTTTTAATATTATTTTTAAATAACTAAAATCCTAGTAATAAAAATATTTCATAGAATGAAATACGTATATTAACAAACTAACATAGTTAAATGCATTAATTTTTAAATGAGTATATATTATTATATTAATTTGTCTATTTATGTATATACATACATATAGATAGGGGAAGTTGTAAACTCACATGGTTTATTCACAAATTATGCATATACTTCAGTGCCTTCTGAGTCTAAAATAAAATAAAGATGTTATAAACAAAAAACACACATGATAAACTTTCCTTCGATAAATAATAATAAAATCAATGCATATTAAATATAAGTTTACATAGCTTACACAACCATATTAAAACCCTTCAAAATTTTTTGTATAAATAATTATATATGCATTCGTTACCACTTAAGGATACACTATATTGTCTCTTGTGGGACAACATGTGTAGATACGTAAAGTATGTATCCACAATGTATATACATAATATACATACACACATGCACACATGCACACACATATATATAAATAAACAAATTAATATAATAAATATATTCATTAAAAATTAATACATTAAACTATGTTGGTTTGTTAATATACGTATATCATTCTACGAAATATTTGTTATACTAGGATTTTGGTTATTTGAAAATAATATCAAAACAATATCTTATGTTACCACTTGCGTGCAAAATATATAGCTATGGGGTTTGAACCCACGCACATCAAACAGGAGGATTGATTTTAATCGTACCTCACACCACTAGGTCAAACTAAATAAAATAATTTTAAAAGAAACCAATAAGTGTTGATTTTATTTATTTATATTCCATATAAAGGTTAATTATCCAATGTAAATTGTCCACGTGTAGATGATTACATACCTAGTATCTTTTTGTACTTTTGACACAATTCAGAGTGTGGCCATTGTTAATGTCAAAAAATAACAAATAATAGTGCATGCGCCAGCGAGGAGGATAGTTTTCCGGTTATAACAAAATTTATAAGAAAATTACCAATTTCTAATTTAATTCAATTTTTTGAGATATAAATATTATTTCTTTAATATGTTCCGGTAAGTCCTTTATTCATTTGTCCGTACTAATAGAGTATTTCAGTATCTCTTTATATAGCTTATAAACTTTTATATAACATTAATTTTTTACATATTATTTGTTATGTATATTATCTAAAACTTAATGTATTAATGTTTTTTAAAACTTTGCTGCATGATTCAACCAAACTAGTGTGCTATGTTAGCTTAAGCTTTAAGATGATCTTTAATGAGTTTTAATTGTTTAAAAGTAATTTATTATTTATCTAATAATTTATCTTTAAATTGAATCCTTAATGCAGTTGTTATCTTTAACATTATGAGTTATCTTTAAGCTCTTGCATGGGTTTAACTATTTAATAATCCATAACTTAATTATTATCTTTAATATAGTGATTTTATTTCTTAAGTTACTCTTTTAACCCAATTATTATTCTTAACTTACTAAGTTTATTCCTAGATTCAATTGTCATTTATTGATAATTGAGTTTAGAAAGGAATTTAAGGTAACTATCAAATATAATTTAAAATGACTATTGATGGGATATTGGTTATTTTGACATAATGAATAAACTGATTATATAAGATATTGCCGATTTTAAAATTAAAATATATAAACTTATAGTGTGTGCTATACTTTATTGCTGACATATTATAAATTAAGACTTGTATGTTTGTGTAGAAGTGTTGTATTTGCATGAAACTAAATAATGTTTGTTGTGCTATATACACTTTATAGTGACCGTAATTTATGTACCAACATAAGATGTACACACATGCATATGGATTATATATTGCTTGTTGGGCACAACACACATGCATACACATATAATAGTTTAAAGAAAAAAATATGCATATTTATGTGTGATAAGATGGAACTGTAATTTAAATTTCATTTTAAAGTAATTTTCTTTAAATGACTTATTTATATGAATAATAAATTTACAAGTAAGTCAAATCAAATTTCTCTTGTTAAACATAAGAACGTGTAATTCACACATATCCGATCTGTATAAAGGCTATTCATATAAGTGTTTAACTCATATATGCACCATGATCTTAGGTCAGCCCTTCACATATATTTGAGACGTTAAGAGAAAATGTTTGTACACTCAAACGTTAAGTAAAGAGAAGAGTAATATTTTTTACATCCTATACAAAGCACGGTTAATGATTAATTACAGTATTCTGTTTAGAATAATTGCAAGCAGTATTCTGTTTAGAATAATTACAGATGGAGGTTCAAATCCCAGCACCCCAATATCTATTTTAAACACTCTATTTTAGCATTTTTCAATGTTTACTGTGCAATGTATTATGAACGATTGTTGATGTAAATAAATAACACAACCACAAAATCTTTTAAAGCTTTGTAAGATCCACGTGTACGGCTGCATGTGCACATACTATTATTAGCGTAGTGGATTTTGATAACCATCGGATTGGATTCAATCTGGACCACTCGCTCTTGTATATAAGTTAGGGTTTCTGAACTAATAGATATACACATTTTTATATTCCGAGCTCTCACATTGGTGGAGGTGAGGGGCACCTCTAATTGTCCCTACGGAGTACTCGGATTTGTGTCTTTTTCTTTGTCTTCTTAGGTCTAGCTTTTCCATTGTCTAGATCTATTCTTTTCTTGTGGATTTTGTCTCTTCTTCGTCCATGAATCCACATCAGGCAAATCCCTTGTCTGTGGAGCAGTTACTCATGCAATTGTTGGATGCCATGCGTGTGCAACTGAACAATCATTTTCAGTTGATGGCAGCATTCACAGTCCAGGGTACTCCTCCTACTCATGTTGCAAACCCCCGTGTCCGGCCGGATTTCTTTCGCGGAAATCCTGGAGATGATGTGTACCATTGGTTTGACCACTTCATTGTGGTTGCCACATATCATTCGTGGGACGGTGCTCAGTGTTTGCGCGAGTTTCCTACTTGTCTTCAAGGACGGCGTTGCAGTGGTACAATGGTCTGGACGTTGCAACTCGTGTAAATTGGAATATTCTTCCAAAGATCTTCAAACGTACATTTGGGCATGCGGACGATTGTGATGATGCTTTTCAGCATTGCATCGTATTCGTCAGGAGCCATCTGAGTCGGTGATGCAGTTTGGTGTTCGCTTTCAAAGCCTTTTGCTGCGTGCAGAACCTAACATGTCGGAACGCATCAAGTTAGGTTGTTGTGCCAGCACTTCGTCAAGACCTTGGTGGGGCTTGTGCATGCACTAGCTCCAGTGACTCTTGAAGATGCTTTGAGGCTGGCACAACGATATGAGTCGTCACCTCTCCACTTCTTCCGTACTTGCCCTTCACGTGCTCTTGTTCCACTTCATGTTGGGGATGGACCTGCTCCGATGGAGGTTGAGGCTGTTGCCGCTCGTGTACCAGCACAAGGTGGGGCCCGTGGACGAGGACGTGGACGTGCAGTTCGTTGTTGGGCGTGATGAGGTTGGACACACGTATCGGCGCTGTCAACGGTTTCCCGATTGGCGTCCCCCATTTCCAGGATGGAGGCCATGGCGTCAACAACGTCCGGTTGGTGCTGCTGCAGTGGAAGGTTGTGATGCGGTGGATCTTCCGGGAAACGACGAATCGCACGAGTAGAGGAGGGTCCTCGTGCGAATAAATTAGTGACCCCTCCATCTTTCTTTCGGGAGTATCATCAAGGGGTTCACTCGGCACCAAATCATCCGGTTTTCACTTTTCAAGCTCGTTTAATCGCACACACGTCCTGTTTTCCTTTCAGTGTTGGTGGATACAGGTTCAAGTTTGTCCTCTGTTTCTCAATCTGTTGCTACACGTTGCAGCCTTCATTTGCGTCGTGCGGTAGAACCAGTCTTCATTCTGTACGGCAACGGACATACTCATGCTTGTTCGCGGGATGAAGTGGACATTGTTGTTCGTGTGGATGATTGTGAGCTCGAGCTTCAATCTTTGCGGGTGGTGCCGAGTCAAGCTTTTCACCTTATTCTTGGTATGGATTGGTTAACTCGCAATCATGCCAAGTGTGACTTTGAAAAGTCTCCCCCTTGTTTGACTCTCCCTCGTCTTTCTTCCATTCCTCTTACTTCTATTCCACTTCGTCCATCTGCTTCCACCTCTGCTTCCATCACTTTTGTCTCACCCTATTTCCAACCATTTTCCCTTCATGCTCTTCCTTTTCTTCTTTGGATCCATCAGATGATCGTCGTGCTGTAGTTGTTGATCAACTCAAGAAGGAGTATGCTGATCTTTTCAACTTCGACTTGTCATCTGGGGCCAAGATTGCGACACGCCACCCTATTCCAACTGGAGAAGCTAGGCCAATCAAGGTACCTGTTCGGCGTCGGTCACCAAAGGAGCTCAAGATCTTACGAGCGAATGTCAAAGAGATGTTGGAGAAGGGTGTTATCCGGAAGTCTCGAAGTCCTTGGGCGTGCGAACCTCACCTTGTGACGAAGCCTGATGGGAGCGTTCGATTCTGCATTGACTATCGCCCATTAAATGAGGTAACCGTCTCAGATGTGTACCCACTTCCTCATACTGCAGACCTTTTGGATCGACTGGGGCGGAGCCGTTGGTTCACCAAGTTAGATCTCGCATCTGGATATTGGCAAGTTCCGATGGCTGACATGGACATTCCCAAGACTGCTTTTCGGACACCATTTGGCCTGTACGAGTTCTTGGTGATGCCTTTCGGTTTGAGCAATGCTCCAGCAACTTTCCAGCGTATGATGGACGAGGTTCTTTGCGACATGCCGGAGGTGACTGCCGATTTCATCGATGATGTTTTGATCCATTCGGATGGAACGTGGGAGGAGCATGTCGGTGATGTACGTAAGGTTTTGGATCGACTGCGGGAAGTTGGTTTGAAGTTGAAGCCATCTAAGTGTGTGTTTGGATCAAAGGACACCACTTATCTGGGTTATCGCATTTCACGTGAAGGTTTGCAAGTCGATCCTGACAAACTAGTTGCAGTTTTGAAGTTCCCTACGCCAAAGTGTGTGAATGATGTGCAACGCTTTCTTGGCAAGGTACAATATCTGGGTCGTTTTGTGGATCATCTTTCAGATCGTACTGCACCGTTGCGCGCGTTGTTGAAATCGTCAATGACTTCTTTTGTTTGGTCTAAGGATTGCAAGCAGGCATTTGCAGATCTCAAAGAGTTGTTGACGACTCCTCCAGTTTTGGCGTACCCGGATTACACCCGTCCTTTCATCTTGCGTGTAGATGCTTCTGACATCGGCCTCGGGGGTATTGATGCAGGAGAGTACGAGTGTTCCTGGCCAACGACATCCCATTGCGTACATCAGCCGTACATTGCAGCCAGCAGAGGTGAATTACTCCACGACAAAAAGGAGTGTCTAGCAGCAGTTTGGGGTTTTGAGAAGCTCCATGCCTACTTGCATGGTTCGCGGACGTTGTTGGAAGGCGATCATGCAGCAGTCACTTCGTTGTTGAAGCGGAAAATTTGATTGGGCGTACTGCTCGGTGGGCCTTGAAACTTCAAATTTACGACTTTGAAGTTGTTCATCGTCCAGGGAGTTCCATGGCTGATGCTGATGCTCTTTCTCGGGCTCCTCTTCCACCTTCTCTCTCTTCTGTTGCCCCAGAGGAACCAGTTGTTCCAGCTTCAGTGGACTTTTTGGATGAAGATTCCGTACCATCAGCAGTTGCTGTGCTTGACGTTCAGTGTCCGCAGAATGCAGAGTTAGATTTGCCGTCTTTGGATGAGGTTCGGGAAGCTCAAAAGGTTGAGCCGTGGATTCGAAGGCTTCGTGATGGGTTTGAGAATCCTGCATCACTTGCTGATGACTTGCCTTTCAGGCATTTACATTCACAGTATCGCCTTCAGGATGACCTTCTTTATTTTGTGGGGACTGATCCAGATGATCCTTTGCGGTTGGTGGTGCCTTCAATCTTCATTCCACGCTTCCTCCATGCTTACCATGACTCTCCTATTCTTGGCGGGCACATGGGACATCGTCGGGTGATGGAGAAGCTGCGCAGATCTTTCTATTGGCCGGAGTTGCGAGGAGATGTGATTCGGTATGTGCGTAGTGTGTGTGGTGCCAAGCTCGCAATACTCCCCCATGTGCTTCGGAAGGACGGTTGGAGTCAATTGCAGTTTCTCGTCCGTTTGAATTGGTGGCATTTGATTTGATGGGACCTTTTCCGCGGTCAACTGCTGGTAACGAGTACGTTATTATTGCTTCTGATTACCTAACTCGTTGGGTAGAAGTTGGTGCTCTTGCTAGTGCGACTGCTTCTGCTGTTGGTCAGTTTCTCCTGAATCGGGTCGTGTTTCAGCATTCTTGTCCGGAGCGAATTCTCTCGGATAATGGTCCTGCATTTATGGCTGAGGCATTTCATGTTTTGACATCTCGATTAGGGATACGCCACACTTTCACAAGTGCTTATCATCCTCAGACAGATGGTTTAGTGGAACGGCTCGTCAGAACCTTCAAGGGGATGATCGCAAGTATGTGAACTTTCAACATTCAGATTGGGATGGTTATCTGCCGTCTCTCCGATATGCTTATGTCACTGGAGTTCAAAGTTCCATTGGTACTTCCCATATAAGCTTTGTATGGTCATGACCCGGTGTTGCCAACGGAGTTGGGTTTGCCTTCTCGGTTACCGCGAGCTGCTGATGCTAGGTCGTGGGATCGGTATCTGACGAGCATTCTTCCATTGGTTCGTGCGGAGTCAGCAGAACACTTGGGCCGCGTACAAGTAGGACAACAACAACGTACAACTCGCATCATCGTCCTCCTGCGGAGTACAAGGTTGATGAACTGGTGTTGGTTCGTTTTCCCAAGCTTACGGTACGTGGTTTAGCTAAGAGTCTCCTTCCTCAATGGAAAGGACCGTATCGAGTGTTACGGCAAGTAGGGCCACAGGTTTATGAGGTTCGGCACGACATTCAACCCGATCCTCCGGAGATTGTACATGTACAACGGTTGAAGCATTTTGTGCAACGGGAACAAGTTGTGCCGCCTACAGATCCACCAGTGCCTCCTCCTGATGTTCCTCCAGATCCGGGCCCGTCTACAAGAGAACCCTAACCAACTTACACCCTTCCGAGAGGAGGGGATGATGTAAGATCCACGTGTACGGCTGCATGTGCACATACTATTATTAGCGTAGTGGATTTTGATAGCCGTCGGATTGGATTCAATCTGGACCACTCGCTCTTGTATATAAGTTAGGGTTTCTGAACTAATGGATATACACATTTTTATATTCCGAGCTCTCACAGCTTTTTTTTATATAAATAATTATAAATATATACACAACAAATAAAATGTAATTAAGTAAACCTGGGTACAATCGCTTGGTACATAGCCGAAGTCATCTGCCATGTGACACACTACTCATAGCACTGTATTTGCATCCGTTGAACTCCAATTCTTTGGGTTGGGAGGTATGACCGCTCAGATTTCCTGCTCTCCAAGGATTTTAGCTTCTCTATTAACTAGCTTGTCTTCAATGCAAACAATGCTAATTACTTATTATATACATACAGTCTTTATACATAACATGTCATACATATGTGTGTGTGTGTGTGTATATATATATATATACAAATACATATATATAGATAGGGGAAGTTGTAAATTCACATGGTTTATTCATAAAATTATCCATATACTTCAGTGCCTTATGAGTCTAAAATAAAATCAAAATGTTACAAACAAAATACACACATGATAAACTTTCCTTTAATAAATAAATAAAATCAATGCTATTTAATATAAGTTTACATAGCTTACACAACCTTTGTATAAATAGTTATATATATGCATTAATTACCACTCAAGGATACACTGTGGGACGACATGTGTAGATACGTAAAGTATGTATCCATAATGTATAATACACACAATATACGTACACACATGCACACACATTTGTTATATATATATATATATGTATGTATAACCTGTTATATATAGAAAGTGTATGTGTATATATAATAACTAATTACAAATTTTGGCATTGTTTGCATTGAGACAAGACAGTTAGTAGAGAAGCTAAAATCCCTGGAGAGCGGGAAATTTGAGTAGTCATACCTCTTAAGCCAAAGAACTAGAGTTCAACGAATGCAAATTAATGCTATGAGTAGAGTAGCGTGTGACTCAGGTATGTATCAAGTTCTTAAAATAAACTTATAACTTATCCAAGCGATTGTACCAGGTTTACTTAATTACATATTATTTATTGTGTATATATCTATAATTATTTATATAAACAAGCTTTAAGTGGTTGTGTTATTTATTTACATCAACAATCGTTCATAATACACTATACAGTTACTAAACATTGAAAAATGCTAAAATAAGCATTTAAATAGATATTGGGGTGTTTGAATTTGAACCTCCACTTGTAATTATCTAAACAGAATACTGTAATTAATTTACACCCTGCTTTATATGGGATGTAAAATATTATTCTTAAACTAAATGTTTGAGTGTACAAGCATTCTCTCTTAACATCTCAAATATATGTGAATGCTGACCTAAGATCATCTGTGTGTGTATGAGTCAAACACGTATGAATAGCATTTTATACAGATCGGATAGTGTGAATTACACGTTTTTATGTTTAACAAGAGAAATTTGATTTGACTTGTAAATTTATTATTAGAATTATTCATGGATAAGATGAAGAGAGAAAGCGGACAAAGGTCTACAAAGATGATAGATTACTTAACTTTGTGATTAAGTGTACAAATATAATTTGTCACATTTGTAACATATATAAAACGATTGCTGATTTATATAAGATATATTTCAATATTAAATTATATACAAATCATTTTAAAAAATTACTTTAAAATGAAATGTAAATTATAGTTCCATCTTATCACACGTAAATACGCATATTTCTTTCTTAAATATTATATGTGTATGCATGTGTGTTGTGGTGGAAATATGTGTATCTTATTCACTAGTATACTAATGTACATCAAATGATTCCTTTGGAAATAGAAACTACTTATTTCTACTTCCTACTAACTTCTAACTTGTATCTATATACTACGTCATCTATCTGCCCTGCCTTGTCATCCATCTGCCACATCATCTATCTACCATGTCACCTATCTGCCCTGCCTCGCCATACATCTACCACATCATCTATCTACCACGTCACCTATCTGCCCTACCTTGTCATCCATCTACCACATCACCTATCACTTGACTGTGAATCCCCGTCAAGATGGTATGTTAGTCTCTCCAAGCTGGATCCAAGGATGGCATCTCCCTCTATAAACCACAAGGGCCAATAGATGGATGCACGTAGATTTCCAGGTCTCCTCACCAAGCGTCCAAGAGCTGGCATTGTTCCTCATACATTCAATACTCCCCTATGTCACATGTATCACGTGCTTCTTCATATAATCCTGCCACCAGTGAAACCAAGGTCACCCACATAAAGGCTATTGTCCTCTGTAAAGCTCCACCTATGCCCTTGAACACCTCTGCGTTTTTGGCTCTCCAAATCGTCCACATGGTCACACCATGCAAGAAGTACCATTGGTTCAGCCAAGCCTAGGCGGTTCTTCCATTACCTCTTGCTGTCCCCCGGGGTCAAATACCTGCTGGTATCCCGTCTCCCATGTACTCGCTAGGACACCTACTATTGCACGCACATGTGCCATGTGTCAACCAAGACAGGCGGTCTCCCAACCTATTATAGCATCATCACCACGACCCAATTGCTAAACAAGGTCATTGCTCTACTCCATACTGCTTTGGTGGCACAACAGTCCCATAAGCAATGCCTCTCAGTTCTCCACTTCTCCACAACATATACATGTTACAAGGTAGTCCCCATACGTTGGCTCAGACTGCGAGGCTGTCTTGCAGCAAAAGCCACATGAAGGCTTTAATACTGCGTCGACCAGTAGCCTGTCCAGATCTCTCTCCCCATCGTCTTTGCAAGCACCCTAGGAAGTCCTATTCTACCCATGTGTTCCTCCAGCTTAGATGGAGGCTGCTGATTGGTGAAGGCCTTTCTTCCCACTGGCTCATAACTGAAGAAGCCACGTCCCACAACACTCCTCCATCTCCACATCTTTGGTCTACCTCCAATCTTCAAACCATCTGGTTCCAAAAGACCATTAAGTGCCGCCACTGTCTATGCTTTACCTTTGGGTCTACTGTTGGCCTCTTCTTTGCCATGTCAATGACACGCACCAGCCCAATATTGACAAGCTCTGGGAGGGGAGAGAAGCAAACTACTTGTGGATTAAGGAGAGCATTTTCCCACTTGGAATCCTGCTCTTTCCATGGCATCCGCATCAGCTACATACCATACCATCATTCCAATGCAGCACAGTCTCCCGCTCGGGTCTCACGTTCCGGCCAAGTACCCCTAAATTCCTTAACACCTGCTTGCATGCTGACAACATGATACTAATTGTTGTTGTCTCATTGTCTGTGAGTCGAGCTATATTCCTATTTGGTTCCACTTGCGGACCCATGCTAGCACTCGATCTGGCTACATATCCAACTCCCTGAGTTGTCCCACAGTACGCAGCCCCGTTGCATGCCATCGCTTGCATACAACCTTCACTCCTTGTGGCATACGCTCATCTTCAAGAGGTATATCAATGCCTACCGAATGCACCAGCTCATGTAGAATAGTGGCAAGGACACTAGCTCCTCAATTTGTGATGGTTGCACGGGGACAAGGCTGTCCGAAGCTCCATCTAGTACCGCAGCAGTGTCCCATTGTATGAATTGCGGGGTACCGTAATCTTGAAGGGTGGCATGCATGGAAAGTGATGCTCCGTGCCTTGTGCCTGCAAGTCAAGCCTCTCCGCTCATCTACTGCAACAACGGTTCAGTGGGTCAAAGATCCCCATTGGATATTTTAGGTTGGCCACTTGGGAAGAAGCATCTTACCATCATCTTGACCATTATAGCACGTGCGGCAGGGCCTGGTGATATCAATCCTACTCCTCCCTCCGCTCACAATCGCACACATGAATCCCATCGCACACGAGCTTGGTACCTCTGTTTGCAGCTTGATCCTTTTCCAGATGTACACCCGAAGAAGCTGCTCAATCTCCTTTACAGTCGTCACACTAAGACTTCATACTTCTGTGTAAAACCCAAAGGCTGCCCAAGAGTACCGCATTTGCTACCATGAGTCATGCTGGAAGGGAAAGCAAGCGGTTGCCCCAACTACACATATGACGAGAAGTTGCTGCAGAATGAACATGTTTTGCTGGTTTGCATCATACCTATCCCCCAATTGGAACCCTATGTATCTGGTTGTACTCCCCTTCTCGACCCATATAAATCAATCTGCTCCCCAATCTGGCCTCGCGTGTGCACTGAGCCATAGACTGCGCGATTTGTGCCAATTCATCCTACCCCCGCCGCAAAATTAAAGCGATCAAGAAGCTGCTTTACATGATCCAGGTTCTCAGTGGTTCCCAACACCATTAACCCTGTGTCGTTTGCAAATAGCTGTCAAGAACAGTTCTCTCCCTTGTGGGCCAAGGTCACGCAGAGGTCCTTGGCAATCAGGTAGTGGAATTCCCCTCGTCTTGGATGGTCGGTCGTAGTGCATGTACGCATGCAATGCTTCTGCCTGCATCAAAAAAAGGTACGGGGCAAGCGGGCAGCCTTGTCATACCGATCTAGAGAGACGTATTAGCGGGCCCATCCATCCATTGATGACCAATTGACTAGCTGACTACCTATAGAGCCTCGCCGTCCACCTCACAAACCTGGCTGGAAACCAAGCCGCCTCATCACAAGCTCTAGGAACTGCCAATCCACTCGGTCATATGCTTTCTCCTCATCCAACAACAGCAAGCAATAAGGCTCCGGGAGGTTCCCTGCCCACTCTCCAACTATGATCATCGTGATCACATTCTCATAGAGCTGTCGACCCTTGAGAAATCCATTTTGTGCGTGGCAAACGATCACTCACATAACTGGCTACAGATGGTTGGCTAATGTCATTGCAAAGATCTTATAGATTGAGTTCATCATCGAGATTGGTCTCCAGCATCACACCTCCAACATATCTGCACTGCCCTCCTTCAAGATCAACATCACCAACCCATCCGTGAAGACCGCACTCCATGCCTTCCCTGGGTGTGTCTCCTTTGCAACATTCCATTTAGCAAGTACCGCACCTCTTAACCATCTCAAAGCCTGTACGAAGAACCATGGGAATGCCATCTATGCCCAGCGACTTGTCTTGTTGGTTGAGTTCGCATACTGCCACCAACAACTCGGCTTCAGTGAAAGGCCGGATCAATTGTTGTGCCATTTCGTCTGTTATGCATATGTGTTGTGCCAAACAAGCAATACACAATCCATATGCATGTGTGTGTGCATACAAGTGATTAAATCTGTAGTCAAAAAATGTTACGGAAATGTTTAATTACTAATCTAAATTACTAGTTTACTAATTACTACTTTAATTTAATTACTAATCCATAGCATTTTTTTACTACG
This sequence comes from Selaginella tamariscina, assembly GCA_003024785.1. Taxonomy (NCBI): domain Eukaryota; kingdom Viridiplantae; phylum Streptophyta; class Lycopodiopsida; order Selaginellales; family Selaginellaceae; genus Selaginella; species Selaginella tamariscina. Next base: position 212,953 of record PUQB01000297.1, read on the forward strand.
GCATATATCACTGGTGCATACATCTTATGTTGATACATAAATTATGATCACTATAAAGTGTATATAACACAACAAACATTATTCAATTTCATGCAGATGCAACATTTCTACACAAACATACTTACAATATTTTTTTGTATGTTTCCATGCATTTAAAGTATAAGATGCTCACTTTCATGTAATTATGCACGCAAGTGATTTTTCTAGATTGGGAATGGGTGGTTTAAAATCTCAACATGCAAAATATAGTTTAATTGAAATGGAAATGATAATTATAATTTTTTTTTTAAAAAAAATTAATAATATCTTAATTTATAATAAGTCAGCAATAAAGTATAGTATGAAGTTAATACGTCTTAATTAATAAATTTTATTTAAGAAATGGTTAAAATATGTTAAGAAAATATTATATTTAAGATGAGAATAACTTCAATTTTAATTTAACTTTAAAACATAATAATTTTACAAAAATTATAATTTGTAAAAAATATGAATTGAATGGCATTTAAAGTTTTTAAAAAAATTTAAGAAAATTATAATGTTTTAATAATATAATGTGTTTAATTAAATATCAATAATAAACTATATTTTAAGAGGATGTGCTACTTTTAATTTAATTTAATTTTTAATTTTTTATCATAAAAGATATTATAATATATTAATAATAGCTTATGATACTATATATATATATATATATATATATGGATATTTAATTTTTTTTATTTAAACGTTTTAGGTATGAAACATGGAGCTTGTTACTAGAAAGAGTTACTAACTTTTAAACTTTAGTACATTATATGTATATTAAGATATTATTCTAATTAATCAACTATTAATTGTACAATATATTTTTATTGTACAATACAATCAATTATGTATACAATATATATGGTTACTATTGTATAATATATACAATATATAAGTAAAAAAATATTATTTCCAAATTCATATGTATTGTTTTTGTTTATATATGAACTTTCCAAAAAAAACGATTTAATAAACTAGTACAAAGAGTTACTTTAAAAAAATTTAGCATTTGTATTCTTATATTTAATAAGATTTTAAACACATTAGAATATCTCAACTATGTATAAAAAAGTTAAATAATATTACTCATATATTTTTTTGTATATATTATAATCTACATATATTAAGTACGTTAATGGAGGTCGGGATTTGAACCCGGATGTCAAGTCAGTATAGAATCCCCAGACTACCGCCTTGAGTAACGCTACACCCCTTAATGACTTATAAATATTAATCCATTACTATTCATAATACACAACGACATGTCTTGAGATAAGTCAACAAGTATTCTTTACGTAATTTAAATTATAATGCTGATGAAAAAAAAAACATTATTATATAAAAAAATATTTTTATTTACATAAGTAATACTCTTCATAATTTATTTATTTTTCTAATATGTCTTTCCGTATGAATTTTTTATATTAAACACACATATATTAACATGTATAAGTAATCAATAATTTTTTATTCTCTTAAATCTTTTTTTCTAACATACACATAAATCATATAATATACTAACACCTCTCTCACACGTATTAAAAAAATAGAAGTATACACATACGTAAATACTCATTTATATAGAAATTCTACATGTTTATTTATCACATATAATAAAGATTTTACATTAAATTCTTCTTAATTGAAAATGTTTTTACATTTAATGTCTTCGTTAGAATAATATGGAAGCATTATATGTAGTCAATTTATTTATAATTACTTAATTTATTTTAAATTTTCTTATCACATCTAATAATATTAATATATTCTTAAAGTCTATTTTATTGTGTGTTATATATATATATATATATATAATATAATATATATATATATATATATATATGACATGCGATCTTCCCTGGACTATTTAAATTATGCATAAATTTAAAAATTTATAAAACGGTTTATATAACAACAAACATATTCATAACCATGTAATACAGGAGTTTATATAGTGTGTTACTGTGTCTACTTTATTTATATATATATATATATATATAGACACACACTATTTAGTTGTGTGTATGTATAAACCATATATAATATATGTAACAAATCAAGTCTACTTATTTACATATTATTTGTTGTGTATAAACCTTTTTTAGGATTTGTGATTATATTAATAAATTTATTAAATTAAAAATAATAACTAGGCAAAAGGTCTAATTTAAGAATAAACTTACTAAATTAAGAATAATAATTAAGTTACATTATTTTTATTTATTTATTGAATTATAATAACAAACTCTAAATGTAATGAGAAACAATCTTATTTAATGCACTTGAGTGTACAATACATATATTATATATGTTATATACAAAATATACATATATTTATATTATCAAATACATATAAATATACATTTTTGTTGTTTATATATGAACTTCCGAAGTTTTATTTAATAAGCTAATATAAAACTACTTGTATTTAGTATAATATAAAGAACTACTTCAAAAAATTTTAATATTGTATTTAATTATCTTGTATTTAGTAGGATTATATAATATATTTGAATATCTCAAATATACAAATTAATAATTTAAATTATTTTATTTAATATATAAAATACTTCCCTATTTAAGAAGTGTATAATGAGTGTGTTGGGTTCAAAGTTAAATAATATTTCTCACATATTATTTGTTGTATATATATAATTTAAATTGTTATAATTAATATAAAAAATATTTTTTTGTTTATATATATGATTCAAATTATTTTATTTAAATATAAAATGAAAGGTGTATAATGGAAGTATTAAAGTCCAAATCGAATTTTCATCTATATATCATTTAAAATTAAGAAAAATTACATTTATATCCCTGAAATTTATCATATTTGCATATATATCCCTAAAAGTTTTATATTTAACATATATACTTTTGAAACTTCAATTTGAAATTTATAAATTTCAAAATTAAAAATTAAAAACTTTTGTAAAAATTAATAAAAATTTAAAATTAATTTGTTTTTTATATTTAGGTCCAAAATACAACCTATTAAACTATATTATAATATAATAAATTATTTTTAAAAATATTTAATTTTTACTATGACAATTTTTTGATATTTAACATTTAATAAACTTTAATTATTTCATTTGCAATATATTATGAATTAAAAATATATTTCTAATTAATATTATTATTCTAAAAATCAAAATATTACGATTGAAGTTTCTAAAAATATATATGTAAATTTAGAATTTTAGAAGGGTATATATGTAAATATAAAACTTGTAGGGGTATATATATAAATATGATAAATTCCAGTGGTATAAATGTAAATTCCCTTAAAATTAATCACACCCGCCCTTCACATAACTTGTAAATATGAAATTATTGTGATGGAGTATTTGTACTTATTCCTCATTATACACACCAGCATGTCTTGATGTAATTGCATATGTACTTGAACCTCATAATCAATCGTCAATATAAATATTTCGTAATTTAAATTATAATGTTGTCACTGAAAAAACATTAATTATATAGTGTATATACAAATGTATACGATATAATACTCTTCATAATTTATCTTTATTTCTAATTTATGAATTTTATAATTTATGTAACTTTTCAATATATCTTTATTTACACACACACACACACACACCACACACACACACATATATATATATATTATATATATATATATATTCACATGTATAAGTAAATAAATCATTTTTTATTATTTTAGATTTTATTTTAACATACACACAAATCATACCATGTACGAACAACTTTTCTTTTCACAAAATTATTTCAAAGAAATAAAAATATGCACATACTGTGAGAGCTCGAAATATAGAAATGTGTATATCCATTAGTTCAGAAACCCTAACTTATATACAAGAGCGAGTGGTCTAGATTGAATCCAATCCGACGGCTATCAAAATCCACTACACTAATAATAGTATGTGCACATGCAGCCATACACGTGGATCTTACATCATCCCCTCCTCTCGGAAGGGTGTTAAGCTGGTTAGGGTTCTCTTGTAGACGGGCCCGGATCTGAAGGAACATCAGAGGAGGCACTGGTGGATCTGTAGGCGGCACAACTTGTTCCCGTTGCACAAAATGCTTCAACCGTTGTACATGTACAATCTCCGGAGGATCGGGTTGAATGTCGTGCCGAACCTCATAAACCTTGGCCCTACTTGCCGTAACACTCGATACGGTCCTTTCCATTGAGGAAGGAGACTCTTAACTAAACCACGTACCGTAAGCTTGGGAAAACGAACCAACACCCAGTTCATCAACCTTGTACTCCGCAGGAGGACGATGATGCGAGTTGTACCATTGTTGTTGTCCTACTTGTACGGCCCAAGTGTTCTGCTGACTCCGCACGAACCAATGGAAGAATGCTCGTCAGATACCGATCCCACGACCTAGCATCAGCAGCTCGCGGTAACCGAGAAGGCAAACCCAACTCCGTTGGCAACACCGGGTCATGACCATACAAAAGCTTATATGGGAAGTACCAATGGAACTTTGAACTCCAGTGACATAAGCATATCGGAGAGACGGCAGATAACCATCCCAATCTGAATGTTGAAAGTTCACATACTTCGCGATCATCCCCTTGAAGGTTCTAACAAGCCGTTCCACTAAACCATCTGTCTGAGGATGATAAGCACTTGTGAAAGTGTGGCGTATCCCTAATCGAGATGTCAAAACATGAAATGCCTCACCATAAATGCGGGACCATTATCCGAGAAATTCGCTCCGGACAAGAATGCTGAAACACGACCCGATTCAGGAGAAACTGACCAACAGCAGAAGCAGTCGCACTAGCAAGAGCACCAACTTCTACCCAACGAGTTAGGTAATCAGAAGCAATAATAACGTACTCGTTACCAGTAGTTGACCGCGGAAAAGGTCCCATCAAATCAAATGCCACCAATTCAAACGGACGAGAAACTGCAATTGACTCCAACCGTCCTCCGAAGCACATGGGGAGTATTGCGAGCTTGGCACCACACACAACTACGCACAACCGAATCACATCTCCTCGCAACTCCGGCCAATAGAAAGATCTGCAGCTTCTCCATCACCCGACGATGTCCCATGTGCCCGCCAAGAATAGGAGAGTCATGGTAAGCATGGAGGAAGCGTGGAATGAAGATTGAAGCACCACCAACCGCAAAGGATCATCTGGATCAGTCCCCACAAAATAAAGAAGGTCATCCTGAAGGCAATACTGCGAATGTAAATGCCTGAAAGGCAAGTCATCAGCAAGTGATGCAGGATTCTCAAACCCATCACGAAGCCTTCGAATCCACGGCTCAACCTTTTGAGCTTCCCGAACCTCATCCAAAGACGGCAAATCTAACTCTGCATTCTGGGACACTGAATGTAAGCACGCAACTGCTGATGGTACGGAATCTTCGTCCAAAAAGTCCACTGAAGCTGGAAACTGGTTCCTCTGGGGCAACAGAAGAGAGAGAAGGTGGAAGAGGAGCCCGAGAAAGAGCATCAGCATCAGCCATGGAACTTCCTGGGCGATGAACAACTTCAAAGTCGTAAATTTGAAGTTTCAAGGCCCACCGAGCAGTACGCCCAATCAAATTCTTTCGCTTCAACAACGAAGTGACTGCTGCATGATCGCCTTCCAACAACGTCCGCGAACCATGCAAGTAGGCATGGAGCTTCTCAAAACCCCAAACTGCTGCTAGACACTCCTTTTCAGTTGTGGAGTAATTCACCTCTGCTGGCTGCAATGTACGGCTGATGTACGCAATGGGATGTCGTTGGCAGGAACACTGTACTCTCCTGCATCAATACACCCCCGAGGCCGATGTCAGAAGCATCTACACGCAAGATGAAAGGACGGTGTAATCCGGGTACGCCAAAACTGGAGGAGTCGTCAACAACTCTTTGAGATCTGCAAATGCCTGCTTGCAATCCTTAGCCAAACAAAAGAAGTCATTGACGATTTCAACAACGCGGCAACGGTGCAGTACGATCTGAAAGATGATCCACAAAACGACCCAGATATTGTACCTTGCCAAGAAAGCATTGCACATCATTCACACACTTGGCGTAGGGAACTTCAAAACTGCAACTAGTTTGTTAGGATCGACTTGCAAACCTTCACGTGAAATGCGATAACCCAGATAAGTGGTGTCCTTTGATCCAAATACACACTTAGATGGCTTCAACTTCAAACCAACTTCCCGCAGTCGATCCAAAACCTTACGTACATCACCGACATGCTCCTCCCACGTTCCATGAATGGATCAAAACATCATCGATGAAATCGGCAGTCACCTCCGGCATGTCGCAAAGAACCTCGTCCATCATACGCTGGAAAGTTGCTGGAGCATTGCTCAAACCGAAAGGCATCACCAAGGAACTCGTACAGGCCAAATGGTGTCGAAAAGCAGTCTTGGGAATGTCCATGTCAGCCATCGGAACTTGCCAATATCCAGATGCGAGATCTAACTTGGTGAACCAACGGCTCTGCCCCAGTCGATCCAAAGGTCTGCAGTATGAAGAAGTGGGTACACATCTAAGACGGTTACCTCATTTAACGGGCGATAATCAATGCAGAATCAAACGCTCCCATCAGGCTTCGTCACAAGGTGAGGTTCGCACGCCCAAGGACTTCGAGACTTCCGAATAACACCCTTCTCAACATCTCTTTGACATTCGCTCGTAAGATCTTGAGCTCCTTTGGTGACCGACGCCGAACAGGTACCTTGATTGGCCTAACTTCTCCAGTTGAAATAGGGTGGCGTGTCGCAATCTTGGCCCTAGATGACAAGTCGAAGTTGAAAAGATCAGCATACTCCTTCTTGAGTTGATCAATAACTACAGCACGACGATCATCTGATGGATCCAAATAAGGAAAGAAAGAGCATGAAGGGAAAATGGTTGGAAATAGGGGTGAGACAAAAGTGATGGAAGCAGAGGTGGAAGCAGATGGACGAAGTGGAATAGAAGTAAGAGGAATGAAAGACAAACGAGGAGAGTCAAAATAAGGGGGAGACTTTTAAAGTCACACTTGGCATGATTGCGAGTTAACCAATCCATACCAAGAATAAGGTGAAAAGCTTGACTCGGCACCACCCGCAAAGATTGAAGCTCGAGCTCACAATCATCCACACGAACAACAATGTCCACTTCATCCCGCGAACAAGCATGAGTATGTCCGTTGCCGTACAGAATGAAGACTGGTTCTACCGCACGACGCAAATGAAGGCTGCAACGTGTAGCAACAGATTGAGAAACAGAGGACAAACTTGAACCTGTATCCACCAACACTGAAAGGAAAACAGGACGAGGTGTGCGATTGAAACGAGCTTGAAAAGTGAAAACCGGATGATTTGGTGCCGAGTGAACCCCTTGATGATACTCCCGAAAAGAAAGATGGAGGGGTCACTAATTTATTCGCACGAGGACCCTCCTCTACTCGTGCGATTCGTCGTTTCCCGGAAGATCCACCGCATCACAACCTTCCACTGCAGCAGCACCAACCGGACGTTGTTGACGCCATGGCCTCCATCCTGGAAATGGGGACGCCAATCGGGAAACCGTTGACAGCGCCGATACGTGTGTCCAACCTCATCACATGCCCAACAACGAACTGCACGTCCACGTCCTCGTCCACGGGCCCCACCTTGTGCTGGTACACGAGCGGCAACAGCCTCAACCTCCATCGGAGCAGGTCCATCCCCAACATGGAGTGGAACAAGAGCACGTGAAGGCAAGTGGGAGAGGTGACGACTCATATCGTTGTGCCAGCCTCAAAGCATCGTCAAGAGTCACTGGAGCTAGTGCATGCACAAGCCCCACAAGGTCTTGACGAAGTGCTGGCCACAACATACCTAACTTGATGCGTTCCGACATGTTAGGTTCTGCACGCAGCAAAAGGCTTCGAAAGCGAACACCAAACTGCATCACCGACTCAGATGGCTCCTGACGAATACGATGCAACTGCTGAAAAGCATCATCACAGTCGTCCGCATGCCCAAATGCACGTTTGAAGATCTCTGGAAGAATATTCCAATCTCCACGAGTTGCAACGTCCAGACCATTGTACCACTGCAACGCCGTCCCTTGAAGACAAGTAGGAAACTCGCGCAAACACTGAGCACCGTCCCACGAATGATATGTGGCAACCACAGTGAAGTGGTCAAACCAATGGTACACATCATCTCCAGGATTTCCGCGAAAGAAATCCGGCCGGACACGGGGGTTTGCAACATGAGTAGGAGGAGTACCCTGGCTGTGAATGCTGCCATCAACTGAGAATGATTGTTCAGTTGCACACGCATGGCATCCAACAACTGCATGAGTAACTGCTCCACAGACAAGGGATTTGCTGTTGTGGATTCATGGACGAAGAAGAGACAAAATCCACAAGAAAGGAATAGATCTAGACAATGGAAAAGCTAGACCTAAGAAGACAAAAAAAAAAAGACACAAATCCGAGCACTCCGTAGGGACAATTAGAGGTGCCCCTCACCTCCACCAATGTGAGAGCTCGGAATATAGAAATGTGTATATCCATTAGTTCAGAAACCCTAACTTATATACAAGAGCGAGTGGTCCAGATTGAATCCAATCCGACGGCTATCAAAATCCACTACGCTAATAATAGTATGTGCACATGCAGCCGTACACGTGGATCTTACCAATACATAATATTCATTTATATAAAAATCTACATGTTTATTTTAAATTGTATATAATCAAAACTGAACATTAAAATCTTCTTAATTGAAAAATTTCTTAAATTTATGTTTTATGTTTATACACCTTTATAAAGATACCTAGAAGAAAATATAAAATTATAATAAAAAATTACATTGTAACGATTGTTTATAAGACTTATTAAACTAATCCATTTTTAATATAAAAGCATTATGTTTTGCCAATTTATTTTATTAATTACTTGATTTATTTTTATTTGTTCTTATCACATTTAATAATTATTAATGTATTCTTAAAATCTATAATATTATATTTGATTTATTAATAAGAGATATATTAACGAGCATGGAAAAGTTTGTGTTAGTATGTGATTATGATTATTTAAATGATTTGGAGGAGAAGGCTTGAATCTAGTTATTATTATCAATTACCTAGGTTTAAAATCATACATGATTAATCATTATATGTCAATAATTTTAAATATATACAACAAATAATAAGTGCTTAGGGAGTCTTTATAAACCTTATATACCGGATTGTTTCATTTAATTATTTGTTATATATATGAATAACAGATTTAAAAATAATATATTTTCAATTATTTACATCCCATATACCCTTTCTTTCTCCATATATATATATTATAAAGAAAGAAAGAGAGACACTCACACACTGGTGTATAATTGGTCATTGTACTAGAGCAAAGTTTTTAAAAAACATTAATACATTAAGTTTTAGATAATATACATAATAAATAATATGTAAAAAATTATTGTTATATAAAAGTTTATAAGCTATATAACGAGATCCCTCTCAGACACTGAGATACTCTATTGGTACAGACAAATGAATAAAAGGACTTATCGAAACATATTAAAGAAATAATATTTATATCTCAAAAAAATGAATTAAACTAGCCTTTAAATTGGTAATTTTTTACAAATTTTGTTATAATAAAAAAAACTACCCTCCCATAGCATATTATTGTGCATACACTATTATTTGTTATTTTCTAACCTTAACAATGGCCACACTTACATCAAAAGTATGAAAAGATACTAGGCATGTAATTATTTACACATGAACAATTTACACTGGATAATTAACCTTTTCTTGGAATGTAAATAAATAAATATCAAAACTTATTGGTTTCTTTTAAAATTATTTTGTTTAGTTGAAACAATTTAAAATCAAATTCCTCCTATTCGTGTGTGTGGGTTCAAACCATTATTTTGCACATAGTTAAGTGGTAACATAAGATATTGTTTGATCTTATTTTTTCAAATAACCAATAACAAAATATTTCATAGAATGAAATATGTATATTAGTTTAATGCATTAATTTTAAATGAGTATACACTATTATATTAATTTGTTTATTTACGTATATTTATGTGTATACGTTGTGGATACATACTCTACGTATCTACACATGTCGTCCCACAACAAACAATACAGTGTATCCTTAAGTGGTAATTAATGTATATATATAATTATTTATACAAAAAACTTTAAGATGTAAACTTATATTAAATATGTATTGATTATTATTATTTGTTAAAAGAAAGTTTATCATGTGTATATTTTGTTTGTAACATTTTTATTTTCTTTTAGACTTAAAGGGACTAAAGTTAATAATTTTGTGAATAAACCATGTTGAGTTTTACAACTTTCCTTATCTATATCTATATATATGTATGTATTTGTATATATATACATATGAATGACCTGTTATATATAGAGAGTGTATGTGTATATATAATAAGTAATTATAGATTTGGCATTGTTTGCATTGAAGACAAGTCAGTTAATAGAGACTAAGATCCTTCATACCTCCCAACCTAAAGAACTGGAGTTCAACGAATGCAAATGAGTAGTGTGTCACAGGCAAATGACTCGGCTATGTACCAAGTTCTTAAAAAAAATTATAACCTACCCAAGCGATTGTTACCAGATTTACTTATTTACATATTATTTATTGTGTATATATTTACAATTATTTATATAAACAAGCTTTAAGAAGTTTTGTGGTTATGTCATTTATTTGCAACAACAATCATTCGTAATACTACAGATTACTAATCATTGAAAAATAATAAAATAGAACATTTAAATAGATATTGGGGTGCTGGGAGTTGCATGCAATTATCTAAACAGAATATTATAATTAATCACTACATCTTACTTTGTATGAGATGTAAATTATTACTCTTAACTTAATGTTTGAGTGTATGAGCATTCTTTTTAACATTTCAAATATATGTAAAGGGCTAACCTAAGATCACTAAGTCAAATGCGTGCCTTTATACAGTTTGGATAGTGTGAATTACATGTTTTTATGTTTAACAAAAGAAATTTGATTTGATTTACTTGTAAATTTATTATTTAATTATTCATATAAATAAGTCATTTAAAATGAAATGTAAATTATAATTCATCTTATCACACATAAATATGCATATTTTTTTTCTTTAAAATATTATGCGTGTGTTGTGACCAACAAGCAATACACAATCCATATGCATTGTGTGTGTGCACATACATAAATTATGGTCACTATATAAAGTGTATTAATACAAACAAGCATGATTTAATCATAAGATACATAAATTATGGTCACTATAAAGTATATAACACAACAAACATTAATTCAATTTCATGCGGATACAACATTTCTACAAACATACTTCACTATATTTCCATGCATTTTGAAGTAGAAGATGTTCACTTTCATATAATTATGCACATAAGTGATTTTTCTCAACATGCAAAATATAGTTTAATTGAAAAGGAAATGATAATTATAAAAGTTTTGAAAAAAGTATAGTATTGTCTTAATTTAGAATAAATCAACAATAAAGTATAGTATGAAATTAATATGTTTTAATTAATAAATTTTATTTAAGAAATGGTTAAAATATGTTAAGAATATATTATATTTTAGAAAAGTATAGTTTAAGAATATAGCATAGTTGAATAACTTCATTTTAATTTAGCTTTAAAAAATAATAATCTTACAAAATTATAATTTGTGAAAGATATGAATTGGATGGCAGTTAAAGTTTAAAAATGATGTTTAATATTATTATAATATTTTAATAATATCATATGTTTAATTAGATATTGATAATGAACTATATTTTAAGAGGATGTGCTAATTTAATTTTTTAATTTTTAATCATAAAAAAATACTATAATATATTAACAATAGCTTATGATGCAATATATATATGGATATTTTTTTATTTTTTTATTTAAACATTTTAGATATGAAACATGGAGCTCTTTACTAGAAAGAGTTACTAACTTTTAACTTTAGTGTGTGTATATATATATATATATATATATATATATATATATATATATATATATATATATATATTAAGATAGTATTGTAAGATCCACGTGCATGACTGCATGTGCACATGTTATTATTAACGTAGTGGGTTTTGATAACCGTCGGATTGGTCTCCAATTTGGACCACTCGCTCTTGTATAAGTTAGGGTTTTGGACTAATGGGATATACACATTTCTATATTCCGAGTTTCACATGGTGGACACCTCTAATTGTCCTTACGGAGTGCTCGGATTTATGTTTTTTTCTAGATCTTCTTTATCTTTTAAATTTAGCTTTTCCATTGTCTAGATCTATTCTTCCTTATAGATTTTGTTCTTTTTATTTTTTTGTATATGGATGCACAATAAGCAAATCCTTTGTTTATGGAGCAACTACTCATGCAGTTGTTGGATGCTATGCAGATGCAACTGAACAATCACTTTCAGTTGATAATGGCATTCACAACTCATGGTACTCCTCCTGTTTCTACTAGAAATCCTCGCGTCCGGCCGGATTTCTTTCGCGAAAATTCTGGAGATGATGTGTATCATTGGTTTGACCATTTCACAGTGGTTGCCACATATCATTCATAAGATGGTGCTCAATGTTTGCGCGAGTTTCCTACTTGTCTTCAAGAGACGATGTTGCAATGGTACAATGGTTTAGATATTGCAACTCATGGGATTGGAGTATTCTTTTAGAGATCTTTAAACATGCATTTGGGCATGCGAACGACTGTGATGATGCTTTTCAGTAGTTGCATCGTATTCGTCAGGAGCTATCTGAGTCGGTGATGCAGTTTGATGTTCGCTTTCGAAGCCTTTTGTTGTGTGCAGAACCTAACATGTCGGAACGTATCAAGTTAGATATGTTGTGGCCAGTACTTCGTCAAGACCTTGTGGAGCATGTGCATGCACTAGCTCCAGTGACTCTTGACGATGCCTTGAGGCTGGCACAATAATATGAGTCATCACCTCTCCCACTTACATCTTCACGTTCTTTTGTTCCACTTCATGTTGGGGATGGTTCTGCTTTGATGGAGGTTGATGTTGTTACTGCTCGTGTACTAGCACAAGATTGGGCTCGTAACGTGCATTCGTTGTTGGGCATGTGATGAGGCTAGACACAGGTATCGGTGCTGTCAACGGTTTCCCGATAGGCATCCCTGATGGCACAAGGTATAATGCTCGAGCCACCTTTTGGGGTTGAGTCATGGGTTTGATGTCGAGGAGTTGGATCCTCTAATAAGTATGTGTGCTTATGCTCAACCATGGTATTAAGCCTTATGCATCAATTAAAGGGAGTTTAAGTCTCATAAGTGGTGTACTATGCTAAACTTGACTGTTCTTATTGAAATATAAGGATTAAACAACTTAAGCTCATTAGCAAGAACCCTTTTATAAGGCACTCACGAGGTCATATACTTAACCTTAAGGAATTTACTTAGTAGACCACTTATTGTGTCGTTATTAAGTATTAACACTAGGTCTAGGGTATGACTGGTCACTCAAACTTTTAAGGTTAGGGTACCCCTTGTTGCCCTAAAGGGTTGTACTTCTATATGAAAATGATACCTCAAAGGGATAAGTCATAATGTTTTAACTTCGTTATGGGGGTATGTACTAATGGAGTTATGACATGAGTGATTTTACGAATTATCCCTTAAGATTTAGGATAGTGATTCTAAAAGACTTCCTTTTAAGTCTCATGCTTATTTAAGCATCTAAATCAAACCCATAGGGTCGTCTTAAAAGACTTAACGTTACTCACACAAGGTGTTGATTCCGAATAACCACATGTTGTCATGCATTGATCCTTTGTGTTAAAACTCTTAACACTCACACACTATCAAATAAGTAAATGATTTTAAGTCATGCCCCTTGAACCACATATATTTCAGAAATAACGTTTATACATTATTAAGTTAAGAGTTAATTATTTACATATTATAAGAAGGGATGTAGCAGCTAATTATTCTTAATTAGACAATTAAAGGCATTAATTCCAGTTTGGATGATCATTTAAGAATTTGACATCCAGTTTCAAATCTCAACACCCCCAATACCATTTTGTTTTTCTATTTTAACAATATTCTATCTATTCATCACATAAAGTTGTAAACTCACATCACTATATATTATGTATGGTTTATTTATAATTCCTAAACTTATCTATATACTTTAGTCACCTCTGAGTCTAAAATAAAATAAGATGTTATAAACAAGATACACATAAAAAACTTACCTTCAACAAATAATAATAATAAATCAATATATACTTAGTATATTGTACACAACCATAAAACTTTTAAAGTTTGTTTTATAAATAATTAGGCCATAAGTCTTCTTTGGTAACTTACTCCCTTGTTAACATAATAGTCACATCTTAAAAATGCATATACACACACACACACACACACACACACACACACACACACACACATATATATATATATATATATATATATATAAGTGGTATATATATTGTATACAATATATACATACAAAATATTTACATTACGTATTTATATTATCAAATACATATTATTTGATATATAAACATTCAAAAAAAATATTTAGTAAGTTAATATAAATAATAATTGTATTAGTATAAAGAACTACTTTTGGCATTTATATTTCTTATACTTGGTAGAATTGTATAACGCATTAGTATATCTCAAATATATATATATATAAACTATTCTATTTAATATACAAATACTTCTCATTTTTAAGAAGTATATAATGGTGATCTTAGGATTTGAATTTGAATATTGCATGCAAAGTCCCATATGCAGTTTTCCACTTCTAACCAATAATAAATAAAGCAATTGTTATTCCTAATACATTATAAGGTGAAAAGTCCTATATTATTCATAATCGTAATACATTATACACACATGCAGGTCTTGAGATAATTGCATATAACATTTTAATTATAAGTATTTTGTAATTTAAATTATATTATGTTGCAATCAGAAAAACATTAATTATATAATTGTATATACAAAACAAATATTTTTCATATATAAGTAAATAATCTTCATAATTTATATTTTTTTTCTAATATGTTTATGAATTCTAATAATTATATAACTTTCTAAATCTCTTTCTTACACACACACACACACACACACACACATAAATATTCACATGTATAATAAGTAAAATAATTCTGTATCATTTTAAATTATATTTCCTAATATATACAAAATCATATCACGTACAAACACCTTCTCTCTCACACACATATTCAAAATAAATACTTATTAATATAAAAATTCTACATGTTTATTTTTAGAAACATATAATAAAATTTAACATTAAATTCTTCTTAGTTGCTGGAAACTCTTGACAAAGCTAGTACTTCCATTTAGAAAACTCTTATTTTGATTTTTCGTGTCTTAATTAGGTTTTGGGTGGTTCTAATGAGTTTAGCATGTCGAATATACTTATAGGGTTGACCTAACCCTAGGGTTGCCCTAACCCCACACCCTAAACCCCTTAGGTTAGGATTTAGGGGTTAATGAGTCATTAATTAACTCACTAAGTATATTCCCTATGGGAATGAGATTCCATGCCAAGCCACTTATGTAAATAGAAAAACAAAGGGGGGGCTCTGTCACATAAATAAGGTAGAGTATGTAAAAGAGCTTTTGGGTTGATGATTGAGTTCATTACTCTTCTGTTGGTGTAAGCTTTAACTTGTGTCGTTAAGGTATAACCCTCTGTTGTGCCGCTTCAACTTCTAAACAGTAAGGGTACGTCCCACTTTCAGGGTAGTTTACCCTTAACGTTGGCGAATCCATACATGGGAGGTCCTGTCGGATTGCACGTTCCAAGAGGTAGAGATAGAGGCTTGTCTCCAGCCTCCTCCTCCACATCAAGTTAGGTGTAGCACTCACGGCCAAGCAAGGCACATCCATGTTCTTGTCCAATTGTGAGTGTGGGGATCTTGTTTGACAAGTTCACATTACCTAGTTCCTAAGGGGTTTTAGAGTTGGCATTAGGAGCCACGTTTGGGGCACTTGGTACAACTCTTGAAACTAAGGGCTATGGTATGATAGCCCACATCGTGGAAGGTAGTGTCACATGGAGATGTGACATTGGGCTAAACGTCACACGATACAACGCTCGAGGCACGCCATTTGGGGTTGTGTTATGGACTTGTCGCCAAGGGGTTGGATACTCTAGCAAATAGGCATGATTGTGCTTGCACTAGGGTGCTAAGCCTTGGGCATCTGATTAAGGGAGGTTAGGTCTCGTAACTAGGTGTGCTTTGGCACACTTAATTAGGAGAGTGTTCTCCTTGGAATCCAGGTGTTGAACAACCTAAGCTTGTTAGCATGAGCCCTTTCGTGAGGCACTCGCAAGGTTATGTACTTAGCCTTAGGAAGTTTGCTTAGCAAAACACTCGTGTTCGCTTATGACGTCCTCACAAAGTACTAACCCTAGTCTAGGGTATTACTTGGCCACTCAAACCCTTAGGGGTTAATCGTGGTTTAGAGTACCCCTTGTTGCCTTAAGGGGTTGTACTCCCAGATGAGGGTGATTCCTCAAGCAGTTGACGATGCCTTGGCTCTATCATGGGGTATGTGTGAGACACATCTCCTTTGTGGGGTTAGGGCATGAGCCTGTCTAGGTCTATTGGGATAAGATCCTAAAGTCTACTTGGAATATCCTCTAGGGTTCGGGGGATGGTCATTCTAGTTATGGCAGGACTCTAAGTCTTTTGTTAATTAGGCATCTGAGTTAGATTCTTGGGGTCATCTTGGAAGACTTAGTGTTGCTCACATAGGGAATTAACGTCGGAAGGCCACTTGGCAGCCACGTGTTAACCCTCCAGGTTAAAACTCTGACACACGAGTTGCTGATGCTAAGTCCTAGGATTGGTATTTCCATTGGTTTGAGCGAAGTTTGTAGAGTGTACAAGTAGGACACAACAGCACTACAACTCTTATCATCATCCACATATAGAGTACAAAGTGGATGAACTAGTGTTGGTTCTTTTTTCCAAGCTTACAATATGTGATTTAGCCAAGAGTCTCCTTACTTAGTGGAAGGAACCATATCGAGTGTTGTGGCATGTAGGGCCACAAGTTTATGAGGTTCGACATAACATTCGACCCAACCCTATAAAGATTGTGCATGTGCAACACTTGAAACATTTCATGCAATGGGGTCAAGAACAAGTTATGCTGTATACAAATTCACTTATGCCTCCTCCCGATATTCCTCCTAATCCATGTCCATTTAGTAGAAAACCCTAACAACCTTTCATCCTTCTGAGAGAAGGGGATGATATAAGGTCTAGGTGTATAGCTATAATGTTATATATTATTATTAATGTAGTGAGATTTTGATAGTCTTATATATTATTATTAACGTAGTGGGATTTTGATAGTCTTTAGATTAATTTCAATTTATGCCACTCACTCATGTATATTATAACACAAGGTTTTGAAGTAATACAATATACACATTTCTGTATTTCGAGCTATCACAATGCCATTAAAGGAAATCCTTTGTCTAGATAATTTATAGGCCTATATATATATATAGATATATATATTTGTTTCATTACTTTTGTTGTTGACCCAAAAATATAATATTTCATTTATATAATGCACTAACCTCGGTGACGGATAGAGTGGACATAAAGATTGTACACATGCATGCATATAAATATGTGTAAGTATATGACATATAAATACACAAATATATAAAGATTATAACAAAGAATACATAAACAATATTGGTAAAACAATAATATTAATATGCACGTACGTTGGAGGATGGCAGGTTTATGTTTCAATCACTCTTTTTCAATTAATATATATTATTAATTATATTATTATTACATATTTATATAAAATGTTAATGGATATTCACACTAAATATATTTCCTTACTGAAACGCATTAAATTTTTAGAATAATTTTGACCATAGGAGAACGTGTTTATTCTAGCACCACTGGATTGTTACACGGGGAGAGTATAAAATTGCATTTTCAAAGATGATTGTTAATTATTTACTTTATAAATAAAGGGGTGTAAGGGTTGATATTACTTAGAGATTAAACCTACGACATGAGCACAAAAATTTTATTTTCAATAAGAATTATTAATTATTCACATCACAAATAAAGGAGGTGTAGCGGTCAATCGTGACGATTGTCACTTTGTTGCAAGTTTTTTTTTTTTTCAATCCGACTAGTTTTTTAAAATTGTACTGTTAAAAAAGGGTTAATATTAGAACTTCCACTTACAAATTAAAGTCCTTTGGTATGTTTTTTCTAAGGTTTTTTTTTCAATGCGACTAGGTTTTTTAAAATTGTATTGTTAGAAGGGCCAATACAAATTAAAGCCCTTTACTAACTTTTTCAATACAATTATATTAAAATCTTCTCACAAGTACATCAGAATATTCTTTTCTATTATGGTGTGAACACGTATATCAAAAATGTAATTGTGTATGTGAGAGTGCGACACATAACAATGGCTGGAAATACTCCCAGACATATGTATGTACATGAATTGTGCAATTTCTTAAAAATCTATTATATCAATAGTCAAAACAGTTCGTTTGTAAATTTTTTATTTAAATTAATCATAAAATAAATAAACCATTTTGTAAAAAAGAATCATTATTTAAAATAGAACATTTCAAGTTATTATATTTCTTTGATGCTTGAGAGCAAGCTCATTCTGCTTACTTTGTCCACCAAATGGATGTTCTAATTCTCACGGAGGATTGACTCATGCTGATCATGCCGAGAAATTTCTCTTCAAGAGAGCCAAGCCAAGGGTTATGTTGGCCAGCTCGTCTTGTGTCTCCCACAGCACAATCTCAACACAGTTTGTGACATTACTAAAGGAATCAATGTTTCTCGAGGTGCCACTTATGTAGCCCCGATTTTGCTCATGATGTAGAATCAATTATAATTTAAAAGCCCAATCATTGTAGTAGTCACACAAACTTCTCCAAGCTGTGGGATGTGCTGGCAATGGATGACAATGCCATGGGTGCTCCTACTATTGCTTGCCCATTTAAAAGGATTGAAGTTTTATACCACGTGGAGAGGGAAAGCAAATAAAAGTCCAAGAAAAATTATATTACAACGAAACGAGTGAACAATTGAACAACCCTATCCTATATATAAACGCAACCGGTCTCTCCAGACGACACGACAGTGCATCTATCCAACTGATGTGACAGCCCGGTTGGATCCATACAGAAAACGTTCGACAAATTGATCATGGTAAAAACCTTGATTATACATTAAATTTTTAAGTATACATAAGAGTTTTTAGATATACATAACAAGTAATGTATAATTGGTCACTGTAGAGCAGAACCCTGGCTATAAATTAAGTTTTTAAATCTACATAACAATTTTGCTATATACATAACAAGTCATATGTGAAAAATAAAAAATATATAACAATCGTATGTGAAAAATAAAATATACTGGGGTGCCGGAACTCAAACCCCTAATGTTAAGTCAATAATAAATGTCCAGACTTAACCTGCATATGTAATTATTTACATGTAAATATCTGACTCACCCCGTTTGTATGGAATGTAAATATTTAAAAATCTTAATGTGCACACTTAATCCACATTTTAAAAATTTATAAAACGATTATAAGACAAGAGACCTACAAAGATTTATATTAGTGTGTTACTATCTATTTATCTATCTATTATTTTTAGTTATTTATTATTTTTTTGTGTAACTTTATAAGGAACATTTAAAATATATGTATTTAATTTGTGTATGCATAATAAGCCTCCCTAAGTGATTGGTTTAATTTACATATTTTTGTTGTGTATAAATTAAAACAAAAAAAAAAAAAAGATATGGAGGTGCCGGGATTTGAACCCGATCGAGTCAGTAGTAACATCGCCCAGACTCGAACCCTTTGTTAGATTGACCCATGTAAAATAATTAACAATCGTTCATTCAACATTTAAAAATAGCAAAATAAAACTTTTTATGTCACATTAAATATAATTCGTTATTCAAACTCATTATTTTTAAAATAGTTTTAACCCTACGACATGCGCAAAATGCATGAGTACGCTATTTTCTTTTAATTAATATATTAAAACATAAACATACATGCATATACATCATCTAGTATGTTTTACCATCTATTAAGTTTTACCAATAGTGTATGTATTTTTAATATGTTGAAGTAAATTTTTTAAATTATTATAATATATTCACTTCTTAAGCATATTTAAAAAATACATTTAGGACTTTCGGTGGTAAAATACACAACCACGCACACACACATGTTTTATTTTTTAAAATATTATGCACATGTAATAAAACACATGTATATCTATCCATACATAAACGACGGAACGTATCTTAATTTCCTTTGGAATGGGTAAAACTCCACAAATATTAATTTTCATTTCATTTCATCCATTTAAAGTGTATTCTACGAATGCAGTCATGCAAATATAAGGTTTTTAATTTTATACTATAATTATACACTTTCATTTTAACAATCCCACAATGCATATAAAGAGTAAAATTTATATATATTGAGTATACTGTTTCCATTAATTAATAGTATATGTTATATATGAGTAATGTACATTCCTCAGGTATTCTAAACAGATTCCTATTATAATCTTCAGTGCTGAAAATGAAATCTATAACATTTTCCATGCTACTCATATGTACGTGCATGTATGCATATAAATGGATGTTCTATCACTGTTGTCTATGTATAACATGCATACATATGTATGTAAATGAAATAAAATACATATTTCTTTAGTGTGATGTGTGTAATTGCATGTGTTTCTTTGATGTAAGAGATCTTGTGTCTCTAATACAAGACGTATCTGATTTAGGTGCATCTCTCTTTTTCTCTCACTATACACATATTGACGTACAAGTTCTTAGTCATGGGGATTGAAAACGTCTGAAACCGCTCTAAGTATACACATATTTGTGTGTTGCATACGTATTTCTAAACTATATAGATAGATAGATGTGTGTGTTTCCCATTCTCTTAAATATTTAAACATATGAAAAGTGTGTGCATTGTTCTTTAGTTCATCCCTCTTTTTTTCTCTCTTTTTCTTTAAACACGGTTGTATACAATGCAAGTTGGACCATCAACGATAGATGTAGCATGGGGTAAACTCAGCCATGGACGTATTTAAGTAGACATTGAGTGCAAATGCAAATGAGCGCCTGGAGAAGTCATATTTGTGTTAGGCCCTGTTGCTGATGGAGTTCTATACATTTCCGCACATAAGATTGCATTTTGTAATGTCCGTCCTTTGACATACTCTCCTTCTCAAGGCCAGCAAGCAATGAGCTACTACAAGGTAAACACACTCTCTCTTTCTCTCACACACACACACACATTATAATTATAAGTACTTATGTTGCATTGTTGCAGCTGGTTGTACCTGTGGGGAGAATCCATCTGAGAAATATTCAACTCACTGGTGGATAACCATGAGTGTTGGTTCATGAGGTTTTTTAACTACGACAAGGCTGTTCCATCTTCCCAGATATAAAGTACAAATTTATCTTTCGATTGAATATATAAATGGAGTTCTACTCAACAAATCAAATACATAGAAAATCATTAGTAATTCAATGTACATGTAAGCCACATGTTATTCATTTGTAGAAACAAATAAAATACGTAGAAAACGTACTAATTCAATGTACATGTGAAACCACATGTTATTCATTTGTAGCAACAAATAAAATACGTAGAAAATCATTGTACATTTGACTCTGAAATATACGTAACATTCTTTTAAAACTTATTTGTTTTATTTGACCGACTGGCATGAGTAGCACGACTTAAATATCATCTGTCTGTTTGATGTGTCAGTAAATCGTAAAATAAGATATTATTCGATATTGTATTTCAAATAACCATAGATTAAATAAATTTATTGATATTATGTATACACAACTAAATACATATATTTTTAAAATTCCCTTATAAAGTTACACACAGACATATATATATAGTAACACACTAATATAAACTTCTGTATTACATGTTTGTTAATATACGTCTCTTGTTATATAAATTGAATTTTTAAAATGTGTGTAATTGTAAATTTTCTACAAAAAAATAAACTTTAGGAATACATTAATAATCTATATATGTGATAAGAATAAGTAAAAAATAGAGCAAGTAATTGTATTAAACATGCTTTCAATATTATAAAAATGAATTGTTCCAATATGTGTGTGTGTGTGTGTGTAAAATTTAACATATCCACATAGATACAAGAGAAGCCCTAACTAAAGACAGCTATGGCACACAGGCAAGAGATAAACTTAAGAGTAACATATTATGCATCAGAATATATGGATACTTTAATATACTTATCCAGGTCTCTCAGGATCGATCGCTTGATAACTCAGTTTTGGTTCGTGGGGTTTGTTAACTATGACAAGCGGTGTGAAGAATTTATTCCATCTTTCTAGATATAAAATACAAATTTATCCTCTGTTAAATTAATAAATAATTCTAAATTGTAATATTATGAAATTAAAACAACCTATACAATCGAAGTAGAGATAAATGAAAACTCTATTTTTGTTAAATAAATAATGTTGAACAAAGTAATGTCGTAACATTTTAAAAAATCACATTTAAGTAACACCAGTGATTAAATCCGTAGTCAAAAAATGTTACGGAAATATTTAATTACTAATTTAATTATTAATTTATTAATTATTAATCTAGTTTAATTACTAATCCATAGCATTTTTTTTTACTACGGCATATATCACTGAGTAACACCAATTGTTGAACGTTTCAATAAGGACTTGAGTTTGGGTAAGGGTCATTTTTCCTTAAGTCCACTTAAGTTAAGTTAAAGGCTAGTGCAAAACTTACCCTTAAGTTGAGTAATCAACTTTCTTAACTTTTTTAAGGGGTTTGGCTACTAAGCACTAGCCTTTAACTTAAGAAACTACTTATTTAAGATTTTTGAAGGGTTTAACTAGTAAGGACAATGAATTTGTAATAATCCCTTAATTTAACTTATTTTAAGGGAACAATAAAACTTATAAAGAAAATTTAAGAGAGAGGGGGGTCCTTTAGCCACCCTTAACAACCTTACATGTTCGTTTATGAGTTTGGCCACCTTTTTCACAACCTTTTTAAAATAAAATAAAATATATTTTTTTCATGCATAATGTGTATTTTTATATGTAAAAATATATTTTTATATTTTTATATTTTTATTTTATCATATAATTAAAATTAAAAAAACAATACAAATGAATTTTTTGAAAGTATTCTCATTATTCTCTGCGAATTTCATCGCAAGTTCCGCATGTCTAGAGAAGCATTTATGAATTTCTATTCACAACTTTAACTATAAATCGAGAAGTAACAAACTTCATATCTCCAACCAGTGAGAGTGAAAGTCAAAGTTTTTGTGACATAGAGTGGAAGTTTTTTTGTGGTCAAGACTATTTCGACATTGACAAGCGTTTTGGCATTGGAAAGAGCATGGTGCATGAGATTTTCATGGAGACTTGTGCTACAATCTATAACATGTTCAAGTACGAGATTCATCTTCCAACTCTAGATGAACAAGCTATTACAGCAGCAATTTTTGAAAAAATTTACAAGGCATGTTACTCTTTACATTGTTTAATGATACATTGTTTGATCAAGAACTTACATTGTTTGATGATACATTGTTTGATCAAGAACTTACATTGTCTTGTGATTAGCTTTCAAATGTTTACGGTGTAATCAATTGCACACACATTGAGATTTTGCAGCATTCAGGTTCCGGCGGAACCAACTATTACAACAGGAAGCAGTGATTCAACATCATTCTAGAAGATGTGGTCAACCATGAACGCAAATTCATCAACATTTTCTATGGATTTCCCAGTAGTTGCCATGATGAATGCGTATGGAGGAATTCTGAACTTTTAAGAAAGATTGAGCATGAAATCAGGTCAAAGTTGGATTTCCTCCTACTCATGTATGTTTTAATTTCGTTGATCTTTGATTTTGATTTTGATTTTGATCTTTCATTCAAATAAAGCCTTATGTTCTTAACAACAAAGGGTATCATCCAACTCTGTGGATGGTAATTCCGTTCTCTTGTGATCCTCGATTTCCCAATTATATTGAGACACACTTTAACAAGATGATGACTAAAGAACGATTGCAAGTAAAATAAGCCTTCGGGATCTACAAGTAACAATTCGGCTTGTTTACTTCTCAACTGAAAATGGATTTAAAATTCATTCATGTAGCAGTAGAAGCTGCATGCATGCATGCATAATATGGGCGAGATTACAGAAGATGAACTTCGAGATTTAGAGCCAGAGGAAAGCAATGATAATCGATCTAGAGAGCCAACTCCAAAAGAGATGTTGAAGAGATGTATGTTGTAACTAAAATGGACATGATATAAGAAAATGGGAATAGAAAATAAATATTAATTAATGTTTAAGTTTTAATTTTAATTAATTATTTAATAAATATATATTTAAATCTTTCTTTAAACGTATATTATTCTAAAGAATATTTCTTTAAATTAAAAATGCTAATTAAATATTTAAAATTATTAATATTACTTTAAAATGAGACTATATACATTCCCATTTTAATTACAACATACATCAAGGGTATTATCGTACGAAATGTGCTTATAGATCACCTATTAAGAAGATAAATGTAATGCTTTTTTAGTGTTTTTTGGAATTTTTGAATTTCAACTTTTTGATTAGTAGCATAACGGAATTTCAATTAGTAACATAACGGACTTATGTGTGAAGTGACATACCTTTACATAACTTAACGGAAATATTGTACTATAGTTAACCTAACATAATAGTGACCTTGTGCAAAATCCATTACCTTAGTTAACCTAACGGAAAGGAAACTGAGTGTGAAGACAAATTCTTCAGTTAGTGTACCTATGACATTTAATTTAACGTAATGTAACTGCTGGTGCGAAGAGACCCTTAATTGTTCTATTTTTACTTATTCTTATCACATATATAGATTATTAATGTATTTCTATAAAGTCTATTTCTTTTGTGTATATATAAACATGTGAGATCTTCTCATGAAAATTTACAATTACACACATTTTAAAAATTTATAAAACAATTATATAACAAGAACCGTATATTAACAAACATGTAATACAGAATTTATATTAGTGTCACTATATCTATATGTGTGTGTGTGTGTGTGTAACTTTATATATGTATTTAGTTGTGTATGCATAAACCATGTATATAGCACCTCGCTAATTGATTGTAACAGGTTTAATTTATATATTATTTATATTATAATAAAACAGAAAAGATATGAGGGTGCCGGGATTTGAACCCGGATCGAGTCAGTAGTAACAAAGCCAGACTCGAGCCCTCGCTAGATTGACTGCTACACCCCTTTATTTGCGATGTAAATAATTAACAATAGTTCATTCAACACTTAAAATAACAAAAAAAAACTTTTGTGCGCATGTCGTAGGGTTTGGTATAAAACTATTCTAGAAAATAATGAGTTTAAATAACGAATTATATTTAGTGTGATGTATTAACATTTTATATAAAATGCATGAGTACACTATTTCCTTTTAATTAATATATATTAATTAACAAAAGTAATTAAAAAATAAAATATGCATATACATGACCTATTATGTTTTACCATTTATTAAGTTTTACCAATATTATGTATCTATTCTTCGCTATTTGTGTGTATGCATCCAGCCATATGTATTTGTGTATTTACATTTGTTTACATGCACATATATTACTTTTAATTTTGTATTGAATTTTGCACTTATATATATGTATGTGCATGTATGCATATAAATGGTCTGTCTTATGTATTACTGTTGTCTATGTCGATCTGTCTTATGTTCTATCACTGTTGTCTATGTATAACATGCATCCATATGTATGTAAATGAAATAAAATACATATCTCTTCAGTGTGATGTGTAATTGCATGTGTTTCTTTGATGTAAAAGATCTTGTGTCTCTAATACAAGACGTAGGTGCATCTCTCTTTTTCTCTCACTATACACATATTGACGTACAAGTTCTTCATGGGGCTGAATACGTCTGAAACCGCTGTAAGTATACACATTTGTGTGCTGCATACGTATTTCTAAACTATATAGATAGATAGATAGATGCCATTCTTTAAATATTTAAACATATGAAAAGTGTGTGCATTGTTCTTACCTTCCTTTTTTGTCTCTTTTCTCTCTTTAAACATATGGTTGTATACAGTGAAAGCTGGACCATCAATGACGGATGCAGCGTGGGGTAAACTCAGCCATGGACGTATTTAAGCAGACATTGACTGCAAATGCAAATGAGCGCCTGAAGAAGTCATATTTGCATTATCTCTCCACATCTACGGGCCCTGTTGCTGGTGGAGTTCTATACATTTTCACACATAAGATTGCATTTTGTAGTGACCGTCCTTTGACACACTCTCCTTCTCAAGGCCAGCAAGCAATGAGCTACTACAAGGTAAACACCTCTCCTCTCTCTCTCACACACACACATTCACTCATTATAATTATAGGAACTTATGTTGCATTGTTGCAGCTGGTTGTACTGTGGGGAGAATCCATCGAAGCAATCCTAAGAAGTATTACTATTCAATTGACTAGTGGATAACCATGAGTTCTGGTTCATGGGGTTTGTTAACTACAGATATAAAGTACAAATTTATCTTTTGATCCAATATAAAAATGGAGAGAGAGATCATGTTCTACTCTAATAAGCCATATGTTATTCATTTAGTAACAAATCAAATACGTAGAAAATCGTTAGTAATTCAATGTACATGTGAAGTCACATGTTATTCATTTGTAGAAACAAATAAAATACATAGAAAATCATTACTAATTCAATGTACATGTGAAACCACATGTTATTCATTTGTAGCAACAAATAAAATACGTAGAAAATCATTGTACACTTGACTCTGAAATAAACATAACATTCTATTCAAACTGATTTGACTGAGTGGCATGATCAGCACGACTTAAATATAAGATATTATTTGATATTGTATTTCAAATAACCATAAATTAAATAAATTGATCGATTACATTACATATTCATTCATTTTTATATTTATTAATAGAATATTAAATAATACTTAAAAAATATTAATAATGTTTTAAATAAATTGAATATATTTCAGCAATTCACATTAATTGTATTTATTCATATAACTAAAAAAAATCAAATATTTTTAATTTAAATAATATTAGATTCTAAAATCATGAATATGTGGTGGCAGTGATGAATTTATTATTTTTGTTTTACCCTAATTTATTTGTTACTATGTCTTAATTTGTTCATTCCAAAATATATAGTAAATTAAATTTTATATTAATAATAATAGAAAACCCATAATTAAACTAAATCTTAATATAATATAATTCACAAGCTAACATGGTTTATTGCATTAATTTCAGATTAATACATTGTTATTATCTGCTTATTTATGTATATATATGTGCATGAGTATAACGTATCGTGCGTGTACGCATCGATCCGTTAGTGTGTGTGTGTGTGTGTGTATATATATATATATATATACATACACATTATGTATGTAGATATGTTTACGTATGTACAATATAAATAAAAAAATTTATTTCGATTTGTGTGCATATCATAAAAACTGCAGCCATGTATGCGTACATTGTTTTGCAATATCCATACATATGTATATATCTGTATGTGCATAATATACAGATGTGTGCACTGTCACTATGTGTATGTGTGTCAGGGAGAGTAAACAATGCAACCATTCACCTATCTATATGTATGTATGTATATTAACATATGTATATAGTGCAGGTGACTATTGTGTATGTGAGTACATATTTATATATAATCTTATTTAATGAGGGAGTAAGTTACCAAGTTGATCTATGTTTACTTTACTTTTAACATGTTATTTATTATTATAAGGTAACTACGGTAAATACATAGGTTACCTAGTAATTAAGGTATATACGAAATTAATCATATTTGGATTATCTTATAAATTTATAATAAATTATTTTAATTATAGAATTAGCCTCCATATATATCCTAATTACTAGGTAACCTACGTATTTATTATAGTTACCTTACGACGTGTATATATATAATTATTTATTAAAAAAACCTTTAAGTGTGCTATGTATGTATTGATGTTTTTTATTTTAAATTTATTATTATTATCATTTTGTTGAAGGAAAGTTCATTGTGTTTGTAACATCTTTCTTTTATTTTACATTCGAATATGATTGAAGTATATAGATCATTTCGTAAATAATAATTATAAATTCTAACATTTCTGAATGTATGTGATATATATACTTCTCTCGCTCAGCATCAAGGTTTACTGTATATTAAAAATATGAAAATGTCCTAATTAGTTAAAATATCTTAATAATATAGTAATAGGGACTTAAATACTATCGATAAAGTATAATTTAATAATTTAATTCAATTAAAGAAAATTTATTTTATTTTAACTTTTAAAATAATAATTATACAAAAATTATAATCTACGAATATCAATTGCATGGCATTTGATCTTTAAATAGAGTTTAAAAAGATAATTGCAAAACAAAATTAAAAAATCTTAATAAATATCATGTATTAAACATATACTAACGATGAAATATATTTTGAAGATGTGATAGTTTAGATTTTATTTCAGTTTAAAATTTTAATCATAAAAGATATTATAATATATAAATAACATCTTATTATGAAGTATATACTTATACTAAGCATATGTTTTAATTGGCTTATTTTAATATAAACCTTGTTTAGAAAAATATAATTCATATATGAATAATATCTTATTAAATATATTTTAGGTGTGAAACATGGAGCTTACCTTGTAACTTTTAGAATTTAGTTAAATATTAAAAAAGGGGATGTTGGGATTTGAACCCAAGTTTTGAGTCACTATGGCGTAATAACCGTCACATACAGAACCCCTATCAACGTAAATCAAAAATATTATTTAATAAGCAATTTAAATTATAGCACAACAGGAAAAACATTAATTAATTAATTTGCAGAATATGGCCCAAAGGATTTAGGATACCGAATGTTATGATATGGACAAAATTTAATAAGATAAATTAAAAAAAAAACTCAAATCCTTATTGAAAACTAAAAAATAAAAAACGTAAGGCCCTTTAGGATTAATACATTTTTGAATTAGCATATTTTTTTATTTAAATATATTTATCAATGAGTTTTTAATGTATGTTATAAGCAAGAAATCCTTGAAAATTAAAATAAATATGAATTTTCTTTTTATTTTTTTATACATGTTTTAATGGGGACGTGTTCTGCAAGTGTCCCCATTAATTATATTGTGTATAAATATTCTTTATATACAAATTATACATAAATGTTTATTATTCATCACAATTTAAAAATTTTGTTCTCTAATGTTTTTATAAGGTATACATAAAGGATAATTTTAGTATATTTTAAAAGTTATTAACATGGCATAGCTAATATTATATATCATAACAAATTATTATTGATTTATAAGATAGTCCAAATATAATGAAGAATATATATAAAATATAAAATTTAAAATGTATATAAACACGTACATATTGTACATATTATTATGTCTTGTGATGTGGGTACATGTATATGTATGTATAGTATACATAGAAATGTATGTATGTTTTTGTTTATCATGAGCAATCAAATACTTGTAAAAAAGTTTAATGAATAAATAAAATTATTTTTAACCCTTTTATCCATATTTGATATATTTGTACAATTTAAACATGAACAAATTCAACTTCATGAATAAATATATAAAAATAAGAAAATATTAAGGATGCCGTTTTGAGGTATCAGATTTTGAATAAACATTTATATGTCTCGATTTCAAATATTAAATTTGCTTGGTTATATATTTTTTATTCCACTTCCACATCTATAAATAATTAAAAGATATAATATATTTTATGATATATATGCTTCATGCTTTACAATTTTTTTTTATATATAACCATTTTCTTGAAATAAGAATAACTTACATAGAGTTTAATAGAGAAAATTTTCAAATAGCTTCTTATTTAAAAAGCTTGTTTTTTAATGTAATTGCTTTTTTATAAAAAAAATTTATTGAATTTTATTTAGATATTATTTTTATTAATTAAAATGATTACCTTGCCAACTAACTCTATGTATGAAGTGAATTACACAAACTCAAGTCCTCATTTAAACGTTCATATTCATTAATAATTAATGTTACTCAAATGTGACATTATTTTTATGTTCAACATTATTTATTTAACAAAAATAACTTTTTTATTTATCTCTACTTCGATCATACAGGTTGTTTTAAATTTTATAATATTATAATTTAAAATTATTTATTTATTTAATAAAAGATAAATTTATATTTTATATTTAAGAAGATGGAACAAATTATTCACACCCTTGTGGTGGTTAAGAAACCCATGAACCAAAATTCATGATGATTATCGAACATTCTTGACAGATCTGTATAT
The DNA here is from genome assembly GCA_003024785.1 of Selaginella tamariscina. NCBI lineage: Eukaryota > Viridiplantae > Streptophyta > Lycopodiopsida > Selaginellales > Selaginellaceae > Selaginella > Selaginella tamariscina. Next base: position 243,541 of record PUQB01000297.1, read on the forward strand.
TCAAGTGACTATGTAATATATATATGCAGTAATTATGTTGGTCTCATGCATCCTGCCATAGTTGTCTTTGATTAAGATGTGTTTTATATTTTTGTGCATATGTTAAATTAATTATAATTATATATATATAATTATATATATATATATATATATATATATATATATATATATATATATTGGAACAATCCATTTTTAAATATGAAAGCATGTTTAATACAATTACTTGATCTATTTTTACTTATTCTTATCACATATATACATTATAGGTGTCACTCAAATTCTGAGTCACTAATATGATTAGAACTTCCAACCTTACAAGTCTTTCTTTTTATATATAAATATGTTTATGTATGTATAATAAATAAATATATTTATCTTTACTTTGTGTGCCACAAATATATAAAAGAATCTAAATAAAATATATTAACATTAGCAGCTCAATATTTAAATATTTAAATTTTAAAATTTAAATTACCATTTAGAGTTCAGGGTTTTTAAATAATAAAAAGATTATTAAGATTAAAAATAATTTAAAAGCTAAATTGAAGAAAATTGAAAAAAATTTATAAAAAGACTTGTTTACGATTAAGAAACATAAAAAATAAAAATAAAAATTAAAAGATTCAAATGAGTAATGAACTACCGAGAGAGGCACACAACAAACAAAACAAAGAATAAACAAAAAGTTAAATTGAAAAAATGAAAAAGTCTAAAGTTAAATTAAAAATAAGTATAATACAAGAGGTAATATTTTAAATTAAAAAGTCAAAACTTAAATATAACACAAGAGATATTATTATTATGACAATATTATCTCCATAAAAATTGCATATGATAATAATATAGGGGAATAATAAAGCATGGCATAATACTTAATTTTAAAATTATGTGTTCCAATTCATATAATGAGCATCTATGTATGATGTCTATTGTTGTATATATAAAATGTATATATTGATGTTTATAGTATATGTACATTATTAAATAACAATGAAGAATTTGTATTTTACTTTGTGTGTGGGCATTACATGTGTATATGCATCCACATTCTATAATTTATGTATGTATAAAGCGTGTATCACTCATAGTACAACAGCCTCTTAAGTTTAATGTATGTATACTATATTATGTGTGTGAAACATGGTTTGTAACTTTTCAATTACCTATCCACCTATATATATATGTTTTCAATTACTATTATGTATGTATTGTAGTTCAATGCACAATTATAGTTAAAAACTAGCATAAATAATAAAATTGGTCATTATACTTTAACATATATTAAAACACATACTTGTAACACCTATTTAAAATTAATAACAAGAGTTAATCACAAATTTAATAATTTATGTTATAATAGTACAAGGTTAATTATCCCTTTGATTGGGATTAAAAATTACTATTGTATTATACATGTCCTAAACAAAAACTTTCTCTCAAATTTTGAGTGTTTTCAAAGTCAACACATTTTTAAGTGGTTATAACAAGTTTATTTGAAAATGTTATATAGTCACTTGCATATATTAGTTTTATATTAATTTATATATTGTGTCTTAATTTACATATATACTTTTGAAGTTTTAAAATTATAATTTTACCTTAAATATAACTCATTCCTCAAAGGAATTTTATGCTTTTATATATATAGTCAAATTTCAATAAACTTTAAAATTAGAGTATTAAATAAAATATAAAAGGTTAAAACCATTAATTTAATATTAAAATCTAAAAAATAATTAAAAATGAAACAAAATTTATTTAAAACGTTGATGTAATATAAGCCAATCCAAATATTAACCACTTGATTAATGAAATGGGATGATTAATTAAATATATAACTCAAATCCGAATAAGAGAACAATATTAATTAAATATATATTTAATTTATGAAAAAATTGAATCAAGTATTGAGCTCTTTTATTCAGTATTAAAAACTAGTTTTTCTTTGTCCGTGTTGTAAAATTTCAATAAGGTTTGACGATTCTCTGTACAAGTGGATGGATTCAATATCTCTTCATGTTTATTATATGAAAGTTCTTTAATAATATGACATAGATACGACCTATAGATTTATTAAAAAAAAAAACATTTTCATGTTTAATATGTTTCAAAATAATTTATACATCGGCATCATTCTCTTTATTAACACTTAAACATGATTTAATATATACGTAAACTAAAATTAATTAAAGAATATACTCCATAGTCAACGATCGAAGAAGTCATTTAAATCAATCACGTCACTATCTGCGCAGGAAACGCCTGAAAAAACGAATATTCTTTCAGCGTGTAAGCACATTCTTGGAACCTTATAGGTATATTCTCTCAAACGTTTCAGCGTTTTTCTGTATTTTCTTTTAAATATAGAATTTAAGGGGATTTAGGAACCCTAGGCGTTGTTTAGGAGCTTTTCCATGGCGGAAGATTCCAAGTACGCATATCCGGCTTATCCTCCCCAACAAGGTATGAACGAGAGAATTTTATCTCTTGATTTCCTTAATCAGATCTAAATTCTTATATCTTGCAATTTCAAAACCATAGAAATTTATATAAATTCTTATGTTGGTGGTAGTAATTTGTTTTGATTTGTAGGATATCCTCCGCAAGGTTATCCTCCACAAGGTTATCCTCCACAGGGATATCCAAACCAGGGACAAGGATATTATCAGCAACCTCCGCCTGTGGTGCCTCCTCCACAGTATGGTCAGCCTCCCCCTCAAAAGAACACTGGATTTCTTACTGGATGGTATATATATATATATATATATGTTGTATATTTAGAGAGAGATTTATTATTATCACTTAAATAATGTATTGAGACGTCAATAAAACAGTGTAAAACAGTGCAATATTACTACTTCATACTCGCTAACACTGTTTGTTTTATTTTATAGTTTGGCGGCATTGTGCTGTTGTTGCCTATTGGATGATTGTTGCTGTGACCCGACCTTGATAATCGATTAAGGGACTCTGGATTTGATTGTTTTATTATTTGTTATATAATATATTGCATCTTTCGTTATTTTTCTTTCTTACGAAGCTGTGTTTGACTTCTCTAGTACGCGTATAGATTTACACACACACACACCACCACACATAGCACTATCTTGACTAATTACCGGAAATATAAAATTTTAAGAAAATAAAAAGTATGCACTGCCCGGGAATCGAACCCGGGTCTGTTCCGTGGCAGGGAACTATTCTACCACTAGACCAGCAGTGCTCCTCACAGGTGCAAACTTCTATTGATAGGAATGTCCCGAAAGCCCTAAGTAGATGATTAGGGCACTGTTTAGGGTTTAAGTAGGAACATGGAAGCAGAGGAGCTGCAGCGCAACATACAAGCGGTGGAATTTGCGGCTGAAGAGCTTCTTCTTGCCAGGCGCCAGGTAGTAAATGCGTGCGTGCGTGTGTGTGTGCCTTATATAATTGCATAAAGAGTAAGCAAATAGAACTTGTAAGAAGTTTACACACAGAGAGTAGTTATGACGTGTGTTCTGTAGCTTGTTGAAGCAGATAAAGCAAGGAATGGAAACCGTGAAGCATTAACTGCATTGAGAAAGCAAGCTCGGACTTCTAAAAGCAGTCTTTTTCATTCAGACGGTTCTGATCCTGCCAAGTGTCCAACTTGTGGCGACTCGGATGGATCTCGGCCAATTTGGAACCTCTCCCCTGGTGCTGATGTGTTTTTCCGCTTGCCATTCCACGTAGTCCATACCAATCTTGAGAAAGGTAACACACACGTGCAGTACTATTGTTTACACAGGACTGTGTGTGTGTGTCGGTATGATATATAATGCACCATCTTCATACAATTGCATAATGCAAGCATATACCCATGTGTACGTGTCTGTGGGTATCTTATATCAGGTAGATGTATGTGTATGGACAGAGGCCATCTTTTATTCGCTTGCATATGTATGTTTGTATGGGGAGAGAGAGTGGTCATTTTCTGTCTTCTTTCTGTAAAAGCACAGGACAGTGATATATATATATATATATATATATATGCGTGTAGGTTATCCTATATGCATTGCATTCGTACATAATGCTTGGACATACATATCATTGTAGATGGAGTTACAATGACATCTCTCTCCCCATGGATGTACTATTGAACTTATATTATTTTTTAAAAATTTTAATAGCACAAGTGGAGGCGGAGTCAGAGGTGAAGAAACATCAAAGTACTGTTAAGGAGAAGACATTTATATTATCCGAGAAAGGAGCCATTGCTGACGTGGTAAACCCAAGCATAGTGGAAAGCTTCGTCAAACTTAAGGCCTGATAATCAAAGTACTATATGAGAACACACACACAGACACGTGTTGTAAGGTTTCATTAAGCAGTGATTAGGTTAGAAGGCTATCAGAAAAGTTCAGTGCACTGGTGTAAAGGTTTGAAACCACGTGTCCGCAAAATATTATTTATGTGTATTTTAGCACGCTTGTGTGTGTATATATACAGGAAAGCGTATATAATATAGTTTCACAGCAAGACTTGTCGATACAGCATTGTAAAGGTATTTTATTTATATTAACACGATTCAAACTTATTATTATATTGATTTCTTTATTAAATCACACGTTTGGCTTTATGAATTATTATAATTAGAATATTTAAAACTAGTTTGTCTACACCGACTGTGTAATCTCGTTTTCCACGTGCTTCCACTGAGAATATTCCCCTCGTATCTCGGTTATAATCTGTTCAATAAACAGAGTTGTTCATAGCTCTGTTAGGTCGGATCGATTTCTTGCGCATCAGATTCTTCAAATTGGGAGAAATTTCTTTCTTAAATCGACATTCAGGTACTTTTCTTGCATTTTCTTTTAATTTCCCCCCATAAAATTAGTGTATTTTATTAAACCCATTTAGAGGGTAGATTTATATGGTTTTTTTTATTTGTTTTAGTGAAATGCGAAGATGGTTCTTGAAACAAGAGAACTCCAGTTTAAAAGTTTGGTAACAGGGGAACATTTTGGGAATTCACCGACTTTGTCATTGTTGCCCCAAGTTCAAAGGCAGAACCCACCACGCTGTATGTATACACACATGCACACATGTATATATGTATACATATAATACACGCATACATGTATAATAAGAGAAGTGTGTGTTTTACAGGCCGAAGAACCAGCTGACTATATTCTACGCAGGATCTGTCAATGTGTATGATGATATACCGGAGGATAAGGTAATTATCTATAAGTTTATGATTGGATAATACATAGTTCATTAAGTAACACATGTAGTCAACTATCATGTTCACTTTTGTTTTTAGTAGATAATTTCAGCGCGCGCGCGCGCGCGCGTGTGTGTGTGTGAGAGAGAGAGAGAGAGAGAGAGAGAAGGGGGGTGGGGGTGGGGCCTACAAGTGAAACTATTAGAGATATGTATTGCCTTAGACATAGACATATAGACACACCAGCCTAACAGGGCGGTAAACAGTACATATATATCTAATCTCACTTTACAGAAAAATACACACGCGACGTACATGTTTTGCAGGCTCATGCCATAATGCTTCTGGCTGGGAATGCAACGGCAGGGAATATGAATCAGCTCCTAGGCTCCTTGGGATGTATGGAAGTCCCTGGTTCGAATCCGAGTGCAAATCCTCCCAACGTGTTTACGGAGCCAGCACAGAAGGTGCGGAAAGTACAACCCATGTCCACTCCTTCGTACAGAATGGCCTGCTTTTGAGCCTTAACTCTCACTATGTGCGGCCTTTCTCTCCTAAGTTAACAACGAAGGTTGCCTGTCCTCCTGTTCCTTCCCAGTGTAAGCTCTCTCTCTCTCTCTCTCTCTCTCTCTCTCTCTATCTATCTATCTATCATCTATATATAGATATGGATATATATATGTGTGAATCATCCAAGCCGTTACAAACATATAAGATTACATGAGCACAGTTTAGAGTGAAGAGAGATAGTCAACTAGACTTCTCCAGGGCACTGGAATCTGGTCTCTCTCTCTCTCTCATGTGAACATGCAAATACACACAAATGCACACACACGTTGCATACTGTTTGTTCAACTATTGCAATCTCATACATGTATAGACTTTTGTATGTATGCCTGCTATATGTAGCTATATGTTAGGTGTGTGAGTATATGCAAAAACACAGGCACACACACGTACATTAACTTAACACATGTATGTTGTGGAAAAAAAGCTGAGTTTTTTTGTTTCTTAACAGCCTTGCCTCAGGCTAGGAAGGCTTCTCTGACTCGGTTTCTTCAGAGGCGTAAGGAAAGGTAAACAATATTCACACGCACGCAGAGAGAGAGAGATGTATATACATACATATTTATGTGAAGCTAAGTGATGTTTAACCGTGTTGAACTGAACAGGGCTGTTCAGCAGTCTATGGAGTCTGCAAAGGAGGAGAAAACATGTAGCGAGTATTCGGATTTCTCTGCAAAGAGTCAGGATTGTTCAACTGTGCAGGAAGGTCATTCTACACTCAATAAGGATACCATGGTAGAGGCTTGAACATAAACCTTTATATATGTATTTCATAATATATGGTGCTGGACTAAAGAATTTTATTTTATATACTTTGTATTAATTTTGGTTTAAGCTTTTTAAATGGATTTAGTAAAGCTATAGTTAAGATAAAAATTTATCCTTAACTGTAGAAGTTTTAAATATAATATATTTAAATCTCACATTTTATAAGGTTAAGTAAGAATCTACCTTTTCAATTTAAGAAAAATCATGAATATATTATTTTAAACACATTGATATTCATGATGGAGTAATTAAAATTGCATTATTTAACCATTTGATCAGTCACTATTATTTAGCACAATAGTGATTCTTTCAGCATCTAATTCTCATGTCATAAGGTTTAGGAATGATTAAATTTAAATTTAAAAAACTGCTTAATCATTATATCGTCGAGTGCACTTTCAACATTCAAGTGCACTCATAAAACAAACCAGCCAACCCGAATGATAGAAACTTTTCTCCCCCGCAGACAACACGAGTCCAAAATATAGGCCACTACTCCGAATGGGCCGCAAGTCGTACGGACGTAGCCATGGTTTTATGATTTCTTATAGGTGATGGCTCGCGTGTGAAGATTACTCTCTGAAATGCGCTCGTGACGTGAATCTTCGGTGGCATTCTTTGATTTCTCTTTCTGCTGCTCTTCATTCTGACTGACGGCGCCTGGCGGATAAACAGTGAAGTCTCGCACATTCAATGTGACGATCGCGTGTTTGAGCTAGGGTTTTAGCGCGCGGCTTCCGGTGCGGCTCGTAGGTGATAACATCTAGATATTCACAGCGGCTGCATTGAAAGATCGGAGTTTTGCGACGCGACGAACAGGAGAATTCGGTGAGGAAATCTAGAACCTTACGCAGCTGCATTGCTCCACGAGGAACAGGAGAATTCGCTGAGAAAATCTAGATCTTTAAAGTGATTTCCGCCGCTTTGGGCTCCTCGGCATGCGCCAAAGAACGGACTTTTGCGGCGCGATGGACAGAACGATGCATAGGATTTCTGAGGCACGGTGACATTGCATTGTTCACGGCGAATCAAAAATCTCAAGTTTGGCAGGTTTTTAGATAGAAAATCTCTAGGTTTTGCACAGCGAGTGCTGCATGCCAACCAAGCGGCAGCTGTACGGTGAGTTTCGCACGGATGCTGCATAGGATTCAACACGGCGAGTCGGATTAGTGCACCGGAGAAAGAATCTGAATGCGGCACCGATATGATCTGATGGAGCAGCCACGGGCGAGGCCGCAAGAAGGCAAACGGGACTGGTTTACTGGATTGCTGACAAGTTTTCGGCATTCGTCAAAGGTACGGGCTTTCTTCTTGTTTTTCCGCATTACAAACTCTTTTATTGTAAAAACATAGGAAGACATTCTTAGCATCCCAAGTACTCCTTCACCGGATTCAAGGCGGCTCGGTCGACCGCCGGTATATCACTCACCGGACGGGAATACAAAGATTGAAGATGTTGCTGACCGCAAAAGTTGGACGACGATTCATCCTAGTGGAATACGGCCCGAAGCTCGGTGTGATGTAAGCAGTTTTTGTTTCTTTCGCTTTAGATTATGATTTAATATGTTCAGTGCGTTATACGTATATGTTTTCTAATCTTCTCATGTGATATGCCAGCATGCAGCAACCGTAATAGGAAGGAAGATGATCATTGTTGGTGGTCAAGCAGAAGACCGGAAACTTAACGACGTTCACGTGAGTGCCCACTATTTCATGCACTGATTTCGATCTATGATCACGCATAATCCATAGAAACAAGAATGGAAGAACACACACACACAGGTTAACAATTTAATTCGTACTTGGACCAGGTCTTGCACTTAGGAAAATTGACGTGGTCTGAACTTGGAGTATCCCCCAAAGACGTGAACACGCCAAAGACATCTGAGCGACTTCCACCATGCAAAGGACACAGTCTGGTAAATACAACTAAATTTGTTTTTCGACTTTATTTGATTCGCGACTTGTCAGATATCGTGGGGTAAAACCATACTTCTAGTTGGCGGAGACATGGACCAGCATACTGAAAAAGTGACAGGTAAAAATCTCATTTTTTACGCTATATACATAGCCACACACATGGATATTCTCTATATACATATTGACGAGGGTGTATATAACCACATTCTTCAAACTTCTTTGCAGTTTGGTCGTTTGACCTTGAGACAGAGCTGTGGACAAAAGTCAATGCCAAGGGAGAGATTCCAGTATGTGTTTTCTAGAAGCCGTATACATACGATTACTGACGAGGAAGTGGGTTGCAGGCTGCTCGCAGTGGGCAGAGTGTAACGAGAGCTGGCTCCATTCTGGTTATGTTCGGAGGGGAAGATGCCAAAGGACGTAAAATTAACGATCTACATGTTCTCGATCTAAAATCACTTATGTGGCTTCCCTTGCATACCATGTAAGTTTCGTATTAGTAATTCATTTTGTAGATACGTATATGATACGTATATATAAATAGTAAGTCCACATATTTACGCATCTAGTTTTATGTATAATTGTAATGTATTTGATGTTTAATACAGAGGGAAAGGTCCTTCCCCACGGGCCAAGCATGCCGCTGCCATGTATGACGATCGATATCTACTTGTTTTTGGCGGAGCGTCCAAGTCAAAAGTCCTCAATGATCTTCATGCACTCGACTTTGAGTCTGTACGTGTCCAAATCTCTCTCTCTCTCTCACACACACACACATCCATGAGAATGCGTGTACTCAGAAATACATGTTTGTGTGTGTATCTTTTACCAGATGACGTGGTCTCGGCTCAAATCTGGAGGCTTCGGCCCTTCTCCTAGAGCAGGGAGTCCGGTGTTCTAGTTAACGACAAGTGGTACATCTGTGGTGGAGCTCAGCGAGGAAAGAGTACGATTATTTCTTATATATAAACTCACGTGTTTTATAACTTGTATATTTCTTAGTTCTATTAAAAATAATAATGTAATTTAATATAGCAGGAGTTACTGAAACCATTTCGCTTGATATACCCAAAATGACATGGGTCAACATCGGGACAAGCTCTTTGGATTCTGTTGCCAGTAATCAGGTATTATTCCCAAGTTTTATTCATATCTTATATAAAGCAAATATGACAAAATATTTCATTTAAATATTTTCTTGACCTTATCTTTATCTTGTTATTGAAATGTCTGCAGCGCTCGAGCCTCGTTGTGGTTCAGAAAAAGGACAGGACTTTCCTTGTAGTTTTCGGCGGAAGTGGGATCCAACGTACAAGCAATGAGGTTCTGTCACACCTAAATATATATTTGAAATATCTACAGAGACATACATGGCCGCATACATTAGAACATACATGCATACATGCATATCTGTACAAACACAGTATGTGCATGTTGACTTACATTTATATACAGGTGCAAGTTTTGTATGTAGCGGAGCAGAGGGGCTCTCCCAGCGACCACATGCTCCACGATAATGTACGAACACCGCCATGTGCCGGCCTCAACGTAGCGCAGGCGTATGTGAGCCCATCGGATCAGTCGTCCTCCGTGCTCTCCCGGCTTCTAGACTCACCTTCTCCGGAGTCTGTGCCGGGCCTTGTTCCTTTGCGGAAGATACACTCCCAAATGCATCACAGTACCGAAGAAGGCCATGAAAGAAAGATTCCTGCCTCACTAAAGAAGGTAACACACGCACGCACGCACAGAGTATTACTATATACGATCGTAACGACGATACGCTCTATGACAATAGTATATGCTTCTATATTAAACGCTCTGTTTAGTAAGAAAATCTTACCAATTAATTATCGTTTTTCAAATCATAAAAATATAGTATCTTAGCTATGCGGGAACTTAAACCATGTTTGTTGAAGCAAGAGAAACGTAGACATTAAATCTTTTTCCAGTAATACCTATACAGGTTTTCTGCAGGACTTGCAATCTCGTGTTGGCGTAGTAGACAGCTTACAATTATTTACAACTGAATATAAAGAAGACGTGGAGGCAGCGGTGGAGAAAAGGATTGATGAACAGGAAACTAGTCATGAGCATGTAAACAGGTTCGTTGCTCAACGTGATCTTTAGGCATTACTGTCTATAGATGAATGTGTATATCTATAGTAACAATAGCTATGCATTCGAGTACATGCTTACAAACACGGTTTGCTATTTGTGTGTATTTACATCTCGTATATTTGTGTATCTGTATATCTATGTATTTAGACGCACACAGACACAAGCGTATGTGTATCTGTATCTGTATATGTATGTACTATATATGCACATATGAACAATATATAAAGAACCTGCAGACATCCTCATATAACGAACAGTAGATTCAGAGCACGTGCATATACACTTCATGTGTGTGCACCTGAATACGTACGATTCTGCATAATACGTTTGATTTGTATTTATATACTCATATTCATCGTTGTGTGTTTCTAATACAGTTATTATTTACATACACGTATGTAGTCAACAACATGTATGTATATGCATATACAAGCAAATATCTGATACATAAACCATATATACATGTGTATGAAGTGTATAAGCAAAGGCACTTTCTACCCATATGATATATGTGTATAATTATGTTTATGCAATGTCAAAGTTTGCTGTCTTGCAGTCCTGATTCAGAGTTGGACAGGGAAGAGAGTACTAGTACGGAACAAATGAGAAAGATGTATGAAAGGAAGCTGGCACTTGCACTAAAGAGGAACGTATTGACAGAAGCACAATTAGAAGAAGCAGAGAAGGAGAAAGAAGACGCAGAGAGGAAGCTGAACAATGCAATTAGAGCACAACAGACAGCAGAGACCAAGCTGAATGCGGCATTGAGGGAGATGGAGGAGTTGAGACACAAGCTTGAGGCTTCGGAGCTCATTCAGGAGGAGTCCAACAGCTTGTCTAACATTGTTCATTCTGAAAACCTGCGGCTAGAGCACGATCTCTCCTTTCTCAAGGCCGTTCTTGAGGAGACTCAAAAGGTACGTTGTGTTGTCCTCTGTGTGTGTGTGTGTGTGTGCGCGCGCGTTGTGCTTGCTCTCTACTACACACACATTTAGTGGTGCGTATTTTCTGAAATTGTACAAATGTATACTCGTACAAGAAAATGGTCTTATATGTAGTATATACTATACAAATATATTCATGTGTATTATATGATACTTTCACGCCCGCACACACACGACCCGTAGCTTCTAGACTATACGCCTAACATATGAAATCCAAGAGGAGCTGGCATTTAGATATGCAATTAGCGGTATACATATATGCTCATACTTGCCAAACTCGAAAACGAAAATTCCTAATTGGATACAGTCTGTGAAATACTATACCATATTATACGGAAGGATATTTATTACGTCTTTTCACGTATCCCAGTTCATATACAGATTGTACACTGCGTATGTATAGGACTTGTGTGTGTGATTGTGCAATTGTACAAACACCTGTGTACGTGAGGTTTAAAATACGATTTATATAGTTCAATCTCTCTCTCTCTCTCTCTCTCTCCGCTTTTATGTAAAAAGTTGAAACTCAGAATATAGCTGTGTCATTGTAGGTATTTTTTCTTAAATCTACAATATGTGTATTGTATAGTTGTGAAATGTATGAAACGTATTTAAGATGCTTTATGCATATGTAGGAGTTGCACTCAACTCGGGGAGTTCTCTCGAGCGAGCGGTCAAGGGCGTTTCAATTGCAGGTAACTCTAACTCTCTCCTCTCTCTCTCCTTCTCCCTCTCTCTCTCTCCTTCTCCCCCTCTCTCCCTCTCTCTCCCTCTCTCTCTCTCCCTTCTCCTCTCTCCCTCTCTCCCTCTCCCTCTCTCCCTCTCTCCCTCTCCCTCTCCCTCTCTTCTCTCTCTCTCTCTCTCTCTCTGCGTGCGCACGCAGCGCTAATGCAGTGTTCAGGTTGAGTTGTTTGAACTGAAACAAAAGTTGCAACAATAATGTGGATTATGAATGTGGATAAACCAATAAAACCACTGGTTTTAAACATATAACAAGTAAAGCCATGCAAATAATCTTAATTGAAAGTAATTACAGTGTTAAACTTGTAATGTTTTAAAATTTTAATTGGGAATTAAAATGTTTTGAATCTTAACCAGTTGTATGTAGTGTTTTAACGAGTGTTATAAGTGAAAATTAATTATAAATAATGGCAACTTAATTTTTATAAATAGAAAATTCATATATATCAAAGTTTTCAGATATACATTTTATTAATTTATAAACTATTAAAATTATATACACACACACAAAAACATAATAAAAATGCTGTTAGAAACTGCATTTCCTCTGTTATAATAAATTAAAAGCAAAGTTATTTTAATAATTCAGATAAAGATAGTTAGTAATTAAATTTGACATTTTTAGGTTGTTAACTTATGAAGATTTTCCCTTTCACTCTCTTACATCTTGCGATAATATTATTCAAACAATATTAATAATTCAATAGTTAATTTTATATATATAATCTTAGGATTCAATGACTATCTAACATTAAAAAAATGATTTTGATTGTTGAAGTACTATATGACAAGAAGAATAATAAAGAACGTGCTTTTGTTCCATTCTCATGGCCTTACGTTGCAAATATGATCCTCCTAAGCATTAAAGATAAAGTGTCCATACAATATTATACATACATACATATATAAGTAGAGCAAACGTTTCTTCTTTTATTAATCATTCTTACTTTTGAGGATTAAATATCTATTTAAATATACAATACGATAGTATAATATATTATTTTACATATATATATAGCAAAAGTGTATATATATATATATATATATATATATATATATATATATATATATATATATATATATATAATATATATATATATATATATATATTATATATGTATGTATGTATTATGTATGTATGTATGAGACAAGTATATTTATGAACATTCTAATTAAAATAAGAATGTCTATAGTCTCATTTTCTTAATAATTAACAATTTAATTATTTAATTAGTATTTTTTAATATAAAAAAATAATTTTTAAAATAATATATTTTAAAAAAGAATATTCTTTAAAATGTATGTTTAAAATATTAATAATTAATATGTAAGTATTAATTAATTTTTTTTTTATATCTCATTTTTATGTATCATTCCCCATTTTAGTTAAAACGTTTTATTGTATTCAATTAATTTAAAACTTGAGTAGGAAGTTATACACAATTATACATACATACATATATTTAAACACATATACATATTTAGAAGTGCACACATATATACATGAGTAAACATGCACATCTGTGTATGTATATACACACACACGTTTTCACTCAATTTTAAAATAGTTTTGTATACATGTAGGTCTATATGTGTATAATATATATGAGATTGTGTAATTTATTGTTCGTATATACTTAAAATTACATGTGTGTGTGTGTGTGTGTGTGATTTTTAATGATGATTACGTATTTTTAATAATAAAATTATTAATTTGATATACTAAACATAAAGAATTTGTGAATGAGGAGCGTATCTATATGTGACTCCTATGATGTGTGTACTACATGTTAATTATAGTCAAAAGTTTAGCAATACAAGGAAAAGATCCCACGAAAAGTATGTGCTTTTCTATGTGCATATGTATTACATAACATGTTAATTATAAATGATGAAGAACTAACAACTAAAGGCAGGAGGTTAAGTTTAATATTTTCTGATATCATGTATTATTATAATATATTAATATCACATAATAAAGAAAAATTTATGTTTGATATTAACTTCAAAAGGAAACGATTCGGTTCATTTATATAAATCCATTTGAATTTAACATGAAAAGGGATTTTTCGGATTAAAATTTTACGAAAAAATTATGACTCATTGAACTCCAGCTTAACGATCATTGTTTAAAATTAAATTTGTAATTTTTATTTATATAGGTATTATATATGATTATAAGATTAAGCAACACATTTATATGTTTACATGTCACTTTAGATTTCATCTTGCATTAGTAAGTTCCATATATGTTCACTAGTAAAACATTCATTCAATATATAACATGTGCTTATATATTTAGATATAGGAAATAAAAATCAAGGATATAATATTGTTGGATAAATTGTACATAAATTTTTATGTAGTATAAGGATTAAACATTTACCATCATCACATTTATGGATGTATTAATATTTTATAAAAGCTATATACAAGCATAAAGTTAAAAATTATTACGAAGCTTGTTAATGCAAGGATAGTATTTATAGATGTATAATTTTATGATTATGTATAAGGGTTACATATTTATATAGAACCTTAAAAACTTAATAATTGTCCATATTGAGAAATTTAAGAAATCAAGCTTATGTGTTCCTTGTCACAATGTAAAGACCTCAAAACAACATACACTAATAACACAAAACTTAGAATAACTCTTGTATTCAAATCAAATATATTCTTAACTAATCTTATAAATTAATAATAAATTATTTAATTATAAAATTAGCTACACTATAAATATTTTTAATAACTTTCATTAATCTCTATGTATACCTTAATTACTTTACACTTATACTTACTAGAGTAACTTATGTATTTACTGTAGTTAATATTGCGTAAAAAGAAAAATCTTTAACTATATTACTAAGATTTTCATGGTTTAAAATTTTTATATGGTAGTCCTTTGTGTTGAATATGGATCTTATCATTTCATGTACTCTACTCCCTTCGATAATATTTTTCCATAATGTAAGAACTCTATTATAATTTGTTGATATGACTTTTATTTTTAATTTGGAATTGATTGTTGTTATATGTTGATGTACCATAAGTGTAAAAGAAATAGGCCTACATTATGCATTTGGGTATTTAATATAATTCGACTAGGTGTTATTAAGTATTTACAAGAAATTTTAGGCAAAGCTTATAGAAAACTAAGTAGGTTTTTAGCATGTTAAATAGGTTAGGATGACCTATCCTAGGGAATTAGGTTAGGATAAGCTCATTTTATTAATAAAGGAGCTAACCAACCCACTTACACAAATAGGAAAATAAAGGGGACTTAGTGTTATAGTTTTTTTTGTTATAACCAACTTTTTAAAATCCGTTAGCTGTCACGACCCAATACAAGATACAAAATACTGTCATGACCCAATATATGATACAGGATATGGAATACATGATATGCCTACATGATATACCTACATGATATGCCTACAGGATATGCTTACATGATATACCTATAGGATAAGGGACATTATTTTTAGCTCATGACTAATTAGCTCTTGGAGTATATTTTTAGCTCATGCATAGAGTTGTGAGTATAAAAGTTCCAACCTAATTGTTGTACAATTAGTTATTATCAACACCAGTCGTTCTACGATCATTCTTATCTTGTCCTTATCTTGTTCCTTGCCTCATGTTCTCGTCTTGTTCCTAGTTCTTGTCTTGCTCTTGAGTCAAGCCTCTGCTCGTGGATCGTGGCTTGTCAGTTCGATAGTAACTGATTTCATAGCTCCCCAATTTTCAGTTACTTTTTTTTTCCCTTAGTTTTTCTCCCTTGTTTTCCTCCTTTTTTTTCACGGATCATGGCAGATTTTGAGCAATTTCAATGCGAGCACCAAATGTTGCTTCATGAACTAGCCACTTTGCACCAAGTGGTTATAGATTTACAAGGTTCCACCAACGCAGCGCATGTAGCTGTTGATGCATTCTCCAAGGCTGTTACGTAGGCTTTCTCTCAAGCATCCGTGGTTTCCTCTCCATCGAACTCTTCTTCAAAGCCAAAGATCAGCACGCTAGAGAAGTTCAATGGTAATTGCACTGATTTTCAAGGTTTCCTAAATCAGATCAGGCTTTTGATTCGCATGCAACCACGCTGCTACTTGACTGATGCACAGAAGGTTGGCCTTTTGGCATCCTTACTAGTTGGATCCCCACGGGCTTGCGTTGCCCTTTGCTGGAGTGTGATGACCCATTGATGAAAGACTTTGAAGGATTTGTGGCTGCCTTGAAGCTTGCTTTGGAGATCCCGATAAGTAACATTCTGCATGGTTAAGGAAGCTCACACAAGGATTGACCAGCTTCCGTTTATGCATCTGAATTTCAGCAACTTTGCATGAACATTCCATGGGACGAGACTGCATTGATCAAACACTTTCATTTTGGGTTGGAGGGATGACGTGAAAGATTTTCTCCTTATGTTACCGGATGCCCAAACCTTAGCAGAGATCATGCAATAGGCCGTTCGCTGCGACAACCGTTTGTTCGAGTCGTTAGGAAAAATCCTGTTAGCAATTCTTGCAAGCCAATCATGTAGCTGTAGCACATGTTCCTACGACACCTTCTGGAGTAGTTTCTATGGAGGTTGACAAATACAAGTGTGGCCCACTTTCAGTTGCTAAGAAGCAACATCGTCGCGGTGAGAACTTATGCTTGTATTGTGATGAAGCAAGACACAAGGTGGTAGAATGTCCTATTAAAGTCAGGAAGTTCAAGACGTGTGAAGTTGAAGCTAAAGTTCAATCGGAAAACTTTAATGTCCACTTCGTCTAGAGCCGCAAAGTTGGACGTAGGTGCAGGCTTCATTGGTGTTGCTCACACCATTCCATCACTCAAGTTTCCTGTACACATTCGCCTCAATAATCGAGAGCTCAAGGAGTTTGCTCTGTTATACACTGGTGCAAATACATGCTTCATGAATGACACTTTTGCAACTCAGTATGGCATTCCAGTGGTGAAGTTGAAGCGTGCAGTTCCTGTAGAGGTTACAAATGGTCGTCTGATTGTTTCTAACGCATTTACCCATGCTACCAAACCTCTCTCTTGCACTCATAGCGCATTCAATTGTTCGATTTCCTTCAACTTGATCAAGATTCGGACAACTCCCATCGTTTTGGGCATGCCATGGTTCGTGGTTGCAAATTCTTAGATCATTGGAGGTCCAGGACGCTCACATTTTTCTCTCTGATAACCAGGATTAATTTTGTACCTTCCTGCGTGCAGGATATGACCTCAGTGTCTAAGGCAGCATAAGCTACAAGATTGACCGTGCCTGTTCATGTATCAGTGTTGAAGATTCCTCCTCGACAAGATTCATTTCATATCAGTTCATCAACACATCCACAGCTCTTTCCACTCCTGTAAGTTCATGGATTTCTGTATAGGGTTCTTCCAATCCTGTATCAGTGTCGAAGGTCCTCCTCAATAAGATCCACCTCCTATCAGTTCGTTAGCACAGTCGTAGGCTCTCCTCACTCCTATGCATTCACAGACTTCTATATATGATTCTGCAATTCTGTACACTCGTCAACATTAGCACATGTTTTCCCCAATCCTGCTTCTTTTTATTACTTTGCTTTTATTCCATCCCCCAAGATCTTTCCTCTTTTTCATTCACAACTCCCTCCTTCTCCTCTTCGAGTTCTTACCACTATTATGCATGAACTTGCCATTGATCCTGCTCCTTTTCATCTCTTTACTTTTCAAGTAACTCCTACGTCCTCTTTTACCTCTCCTATATCTGATTCTCCTGTTTTTTAATCCTCTTCTCCTTCTTTTACTTCTTCCTTACCATCCAAGTATCACTCATTCTAGGACATTTTTGATAAGCACAAGGCTACAGTTCTTCCTATTCACATGTCCTACGACTGTCCTATCGATCTTACGGAGGGGAAGACTCCACCATTTGGACCAATTTATGCCTATCACCTACAGAATTGGAGGTTCTTCACAAGTACATTGAGGTCAATTTGGCATCCGACTTCATTTGTCACTCACAGTCCCCTACAGAAGCACCTATCTTCTTTATTAATAAGAAAGATGGGAGTTTGCGTTTGGTTGTAGATTATAGAGGTTTGAATTAAGTCACTATCCGAAATCGGTACCCATTACTATTGATTCCGGAACTTCTCAATCGGCTATGAGGAGCAAAGGTGTTCACAAAGATTGACTTATGAGGGGCCTACAATCTTGTATGAATTCATCTAGGTAATGAGTGAAAGACTACCTTTCATACAAGGTATGGACATTTCGAGTACACAATGATGCTTTTCAGACTTACAAATGCCCCATCCGTGTTCCAACACATTGTGAATGACATCTTTCGCAACTTCTTGGACCAGTTTGTGGTGATCTACCTCGATGACATTTTAATTTTCTCCAAGGACTAGGCAGCACATGACAAGCATGTACGATTAGTTCTACAGAAGCTTCACAAGCATGGCAGTTGGAGAAGTATTTTGTCGACATGGATATTGTGGAGTTCTTGGGCTACATCGTCTCTCCTACTGGCATTTCATGGACATGCACAAGGTGAAGATTATCGTGAAGTGGGAGAGGCCCAAGTTTATATAAGATGTACAATGTTTCCTTGCTTTACAAACTTCTACAGGCGATTCATACAGGACTTCTCCAAGCATGTACTTCCACTCACAAAACTCATCAAGCGCACAGGGGATTTCTCTTGGTTCAATAAGGTGAAACATGCATTCACAACACTCAAGAACGCCTTCACGATAGCTCCAATTTTAGCACATTTTGATCCTTCTCGTCCCTTCTTTGTTTAAGCAGATGCTTCAGACTTTGCAATAGGTTCTATCCTATCACAAGTTGGAGAAGACAAGTTACTCCATCCTATAGTCTTTCACTCTTGTAAGTTCCTTTTAACGAAGATCAATTACGAGATTCATAATAAGGAACTCAAGGCCATTGTGGATTCGTTCAAGGAGTGGCGGCACTTCCTGGAAGGTGCTGCGCATCTTGTACAAGTTCTTATGGATCATAAGAACCTAGAATTTTTTCAAACGGCTCGAGTTTTACATGCTAGGTGGGCAGAATTCCTATCACATTTTGATTTTGTCATCGTTTATAGGCCTAATTTTTGGAATGACAAAGAGGATGCATTGTCTAGGCACTCTTACCTTGCACCGACTCTAGACAATTCTGCATATGACTGTCAAAAGCAAGTGTTGTTCTGTTAAGCCACGATCCAGGAACAAGGAAGATAGCAGGATTTGAGGACAAGGAGGCTTGACTCAGGAGCCGGACAAGGAGCAGGATAAGAACTGGAGCAGGATAGCGGGGCAAGGAGCAGGATAGGAACCGGAGCAGGATAGCAGGACAAGGAGCAAGATAGGAAATGGAGCAGGATAGCAGGACAAGGAGCTGGATAGGAACTAGAGCAGGATAGCAGGACAAGGAGTTGGATAGGAATTGGAGCAGGATAGCAAGACAAGGAGTAGATAGGAAATGGAGCAGGATAACATGATAAGGAGCTGGATAGGAACTGTAGCAGGATAGCAAGATAGGAAATGGAGCAGGATAGCAGGACAAGGAGTTGGATAAGAACTGGAGTAGGATAGTAAGACAAGGAGCAGGACAGGAACTAGGAACTCAGGAGTAAGACGAGGCACATGACAGGAACCAAGAACTCAGGAGTCATGAGTCGAACAGGATCCAGGAGCAAGACAGGAGCAAGATAGGATCCAGGAGCGAGACAGGAGCATGACAGGATCCAGGAGCAAGACAGGAACAAGACAGGATCCAAGAGCAAGACAAGAGCAGAAGGCAAGGAGTAAAACACGAACAAGACAAGAACAAAAATGATCGTAGAATGACTGGTGTTGATAGTAACTAATTGTACAACAATTAGGTCGGAGCTTTTATGCTCACAACTCCAAGCTAATCTGGTCATGAGTCTAATCTAGTCATGAGCTCAGAATAGTGACCCTTATCCTCTAGGCATATCTTGTAGCATATCCTATAGACATATCCTATAGGAATATCTTATAGGTATATCCTATAGGAATATCTTGTGGGCATATCCTGTAGGTATATCCTGTAACCTGTATCCTGTATCATGTATCCTGTATCCGGAATCCTGCATCCTGTATCGGGTTGTGACAATTGGGTCCTGATCAATTTCGACTTACAACACTACAGGTTCATCAGGCTCCAGCAAATTCAACACTTCTATAAAACATCCGTTTGCAATTGGCTACAGATGACTTGGCAAAGAATGTGTTCTCACACATTAGTCCTGACATTGCAAGCTCCTCTTCCTCCAATTCTTGTACAGACTACAAGTTGTTTGCCATACAGGATGAACTCATGTACTAAGAAGGTCTCCTATACATTCCTATTGGTGTTTATAGGACTCGTATGGTACAGGATTGTCATGATACCCGGCTACATGACATTTTGGTGTGGCCAAGATAGTTGAGTTGGTGACTCGCAACTATTGGTGGCCTGTGTTGTGAGGTTTTGTGGAAAAGTTTGTACGGAGTTGTGACACCTACAACAGGTTGAAGATGCCTCGTCACGCGCCCTCTAGTCTTTTTCATCCTCTTCATGTTCCCTCTGCTCCTTTTCTATGGATTTTCTCACAAATCTTCCTCCTTCTTGTGGATTTGATGTAGTTCTTGTGGTGGTTGACCGTTTTACCAAACATGCTCATTTCCTACCATGTAACAAGACGGCTACAGCTGGGTTGGTGATCCGCAAAGTGTTTCAACATCATGGTCTTCATGAGAGCATTATTTCTGATCGAGGCCCACAATTCATGTCCAGCTTTTGGCGAGAGTTTCTCCAAAGTATACAAGTTAAAGCGGATCTTTCTTCATGATATCATCCACAAACTGATGGGTAGTCAGAATGCACGATTCAAACTTTGGAAAAGTATCTTCGCTGCTTCATCAGTTACCAACAAGACAACTGTTTGGACTTTCTTCCTATTGCGGAGTTTGCTTACAACAACTCCGTTCACGCATCTATAGGCTAGACACCTTTCTTTGCTCTTACAGGCTACCATCCACGTTTTGACTTTGTTCTCCTTCTTCCGCTCCTACAGTACAGGATTGTCTTCAGCATCTTTGTTAGGTACATGATGATCTCCGAGTTCATCTTCAGTAGGCACACAAACGGTACAAGCGTCATGCTGATGCTCATCATTAGTCAGCACCTGCATACAAGATTGGTGATCTTGTGTAGCTTCTTCGTCAACATATTCGCACCAACATGCCTTCTTCTAAGTTGGATTTTCAACGATTAGGCCCTTACAGGATTATGGCTAAGGTCAATCCTATAGCTTTCTGACTAGAGCTACCATCTATTGTGAAACTTCATCATGTGTTTCACACCTCTTTATTGGAATCGTATCATCCTTTTTCTCTTCCTAGTCGTGCTTCTTCTCCTCCACCTCATGTGATCATTAACGATGAACTTGAGTACGAAGTTGCAGCCATCCTTGATTCTCGTCTTTATCGTCACCAGCTTTAATACTTGGTGGATTGGAAAGGTTATTTGCCTACCAATCGCACTTGGAACCTGCATCAATTTACCATACTTCTTCCAAGGTTGCTGCCTTCCATCGACGTTATCCTGTTAAACCATGTCCTAGGACTCATGGAACTTGTCTTTAGAGAGGAGGTGTTATCATGACCCGATACAGGATACAAGATACTATCATGACCTGATATAGGATATATGATACATGGATACAGGATACGGGATATATGATATGCTTACAGGATATGCCTACAAGATATGCCTACAAGATATACCTACAGGATAAGGGACATTATTTTTAGTTTATGACTAGATTAACTCTTGGAGTATATTTTTAGCTCATGCCTAAATTAGCTTTTGGAGTTGTGAGTATAAAAGCTCTAATCTAATTGTTGTACAATTCGTTATTATTAACACCAGTCATTCTACAATCATTCTTGTCTTGGTCCTAGCTCTTGTCATGTTCTTAAGTCAAGCCTCTTTGCTCTTGAATCGTGGCTTGACATTAGCCTCACATAATAATATATATAAATCACTTTAAAGTCTCAAATTCATAATAAAAAGGTAAAATATGCATATTCATCTATCTGGCTTGGTCTTAAAAAATAATATCTAATTTTTCATTATAAATGAATGTAGTAATCAATCGTTGTTAATACATAATAGGAAAGCTAAATAATTTGGAGAGCTGGTGATCCATATAAAAGTTTGATTTATGCACTTGTAACTTTTATTCCTTATAATGAATGTTCTTTTAATAAATTCATATTTGTCCAATGAGGAAATCTCCATATTCTACATCCTTTCGTGCAAAAAAATAATTTTTCCTTTGTCTTTTAAAATCAATATAATAAAGACAACATAAGAATCAACAACATAACATATATTATAAAAGTAGTAAAAATTAATAACACAATATACCATAATGGTAACAAAAATTAACAATATGGCACACCATGAAGGCGGTGAAAACCAACAACCAACATTACTACACATTATAAAGCAGCAAAAACCAACATTACGATATATCACAGAGGCAGGAAAACCAATATTATACCACAAGATAACAAAAATCAATAATATAATATATTATAAAGGTAATGAAAATTAATAATTTGATATACTATGAAAGTAAAAAAAAATTAACAATACTTACATTAGGCTAGATTGGTATTTTCTTTTGGATATACTATATACATATAACACACCAAAGTGTGTGAATGATGTGCAACGCTTTCTTAGCAAGGTACAATATTTGGGTCATTTTGTGGATCATCTTTCAGATCGTACTGCACCGTTGCGCGCGTTGTTGAAATTGTCAATGACTTCTTTTATTTGGTCTAAGGATTGCAAGCCATTTGCAGATCTCAAAGAGTTGTTGACAACTCCTCCAGTTTTGGCGTACCCGGATTACACCCGTCCTTTCATCTTGCGTGTAGATGCTTCTGACATCGGCCTCAGGGGCGTATTGATGCAGAAGAGTACAAGTGTTATTGGCCACCGACATCCCATTGTATACATCAGCCGTACATTGCAGCCAGCAGAAGTGAATTACTCCACGACAGAAAAGGAGTGTCTAACAGCAATTTGGGGTTTTAAGAAGCTCCATGCCTACTTGCATGGTTCGTGGACATTGTTGGAAGGCGATAATGTAGTAGTCACTTCGTTGTTAAAGCGGAAGAATTTGATTGGTCATACTACTCAGTGGGCCTTGAAACTTCAAATTTACGACTTTGAAGTTGTTCATTATTCAGGAAGTTCCATGGCTGATGCTGATGCTCTTTCTTGGGCTCCTCTTCCACCTTCTCTCTCTTCTGTTGCCCCAGAGGAACCAGTTGTTCCAGCTTCAGTGGACTTTTTGGACAAAGATTCCGTACCATCAGCAGTTATTGTGCTTAACGTTCAGTGTCCGCAGAATGCAGAGTTAGATTTGCCGTCTTTGAATGAAGTTCGAGAAGCTCAAAAGGTTGAGCCGTGGATTCGAAAGCTTCGTGATGGATTTGAGAATCCTGCATCACTTGCTAATGACTTACCTTTCAGGCATTTACATTCGCAGTATCGCCTTCACGATGACCTTCTTTATTTTGTGGGGACTGATCCAGATGATCCTTTGCGGTTGGTGGTGCCTTCAGTCTTCATTCCACACTTCCTCCATGCTTACCATGACTCTCCTATTCTTGGCGGGCACATGGGACATCGTCGTGTGATGGAGAAGCTGCACAGATCTTTCTATTGGCCGAAGTTGCGAGGAGATGTGATTTGGTATGTGCGTAGCTGTGTGTGGTGCCAAGCTTGCAATACTCCCCCATGTGCTTCGGAAGGACGATTGGAGTCAATTGCAGTTTCTCGTCCATTTGAGTTGGTGGCATTTGATTTGATGGGACCTTTTCCGCGGTTAACTGATGGCAACGAGTACGTTATTATTGCTTCTAATTACCTAACTCGTTGGGTAGAAGTTGGAACTCTTGCTAGTGCGACTGCTTTTGCTGTTGGTCAGTTTCTCCTTAATCGGGTCGTGTTTCAGCATTCTTGTCCAGAACGCATTCTCTTAGATAATGGTCTTGCATTTATGGCTAAGGCATTTCATGTTTTGACATCTCGACTAGGGATACGCCACACTTTCACAAGTGCTTATCATCCTCAAACAGATGGTTTAATGAAACGGCTCATTAGAACCTTCAAGGGGATGATCGCGAAGTATGTGAACTTTCAACATTCGGATTGGGATGGTTATCTGCCGTCTCTCCAATATGCTTATGTCACTAGAGTTCAAAGTTCCATTGGTATTTCCCCATATAACCTCTTGTATGGTCATGACCCGGTGTTGCCAACGGAGTTGGGTTTGCCTTCTCGATTATCGCGAGCTGCTGATGCTAAGTCGTGTGATCGGTATTTGACGAGCATTCTTCCATTGGTTTGTGCGGAGTCAGCAGAACACTTGGGCCACATACAAGTAGGACAACAACAACGCTACAACTCGCATCATCGTCCTCCTGCGGAGTATAAGGTTGATGAACTGGTGTTGGTTCGTTTTCCCAAGCTTACGGTACGTGGTTTAGCTAAGAGTCTCCTTCCTCAGTGGAAAGGATCGTATCGAGTGTTATGGCAAGTAGGGCCACAAGTTTATGAGGTTTGGTATGACATTCAACCCGATCCTCCGGAGATTATACATGTGCAACGGTTGAAGCATTTGTGCAACGAGAACAAGTTGTGTCATCTACAGATCCACCAGTGCCTCCTCCTGATGTTCCTCCAGATCCGGGCCCATCTACAAGAGAACCCTAACCAACTTACACCCTTCCGAGAGGAGGGGATGATGTAAGATCCACGTGTACGGCTGTATGTGCACATACTATTATTAGCGTAGTAGATTTTGATAACTGTTGGATTGGATTCAATTTGAATCACTCGCTCTTGTATATAAGTTAGGGTTTCTGAACTAATGAATATATACACAATTCTATATTCCTAGTTCTCACACATATAATATATTTATTGATTTGTTTAAATATTCAACAAAGAACTTTATTTTGACATATGATAATAACATTATTGAAGAATTTTTGTACTTTATAACATTATTTATATCCGTACATGTGTACACTCATATCGGAGCACTATATCTTGTTTGAATGGAGACTCCATTGTTTGTTAGCGCCATGGATTGGGTAAATTTCTACAAATTAGATTGAATTGAATAAATCCTATCTTTCTAGAAATTGGATACACACCACATAGAGTTATGAAAAAGTGTTATTTAGCACTTTAATCAAGGATTTAAATTGTTTTATACAGAAAATTAAATCCAATAGTAGTTAGCTTCATAAAAGTAATAACTTCAATCTTTATCAATTATTAAATTACATATTAAAAGGGATAAATTTTCTGTTTTGAATATTTTAAATTATAAAAGATTGTTTATGAAGATTATTCTCTTATTAAAATATTGAACAAACACATACTCCATAATTCATTGAAAGTGTTTGCTTTTATTTATGTAGCTTTTACAAGTATACACAAACAATCGCTTTAGTGTAATGTATATACACCTACTATTCGTTTAAATAATACTACTAAGAATAAATAAAGATCCTATAGAATATATTTTAAGTATACTTGTGTATATTGGGGCTGACTTAGATGCCACGTAGGATGTAAAATTGTTCCAGAGAGGTTGTCCTTCTTCAAAAGGTATAATTTTATCAAAATCTGGTCCATTGAGAAGGTTAGGGTTATGGCCATGGCTATGGCAGATCTGCCGTTTGATTTCGATGGAGAAGACGCTTTCATTCTAGATCTCGAGATTGAAGCGTCTGGAGAGGAAGGTGGTGATGTGCTTGAAAGGGCGTGTCTCGATGTGGATGCGCCGGCGACTTCGTTTTGCAGGGTCTACAGAATTCAGGAAAGGAGTAGGAAGTTAGTTGGTGTCGGCCATCCGACTTGTCAGGCTAGTGCTAGTGCAGCATTCAGAGATCACCATCTCTGAATGTGGGTTTTGTGTTGGACTCAGTGTTTCGAGGGAGTGTTTCGAGGGAGGAAGAAAAGGCCAGGACTACCAACAACCTACTTCTCGTGTTTTGTGCTCTCGCCGCCATTTGACAAGGAAGGTAGAGTGCACTTTGTTTCTGTCACTGCCGGTGACGATATTGAATCCGTGGAAGGCTGTTTTGGAACGGCAACGGAGAAGGATTTTGACGGTGCAGGGTTCGTACGTCCAACATTCCCTATTCATCACTTGCAGACCAGTAGAGTGGACCTTGCCTTTTTTGAGGTTGCTTCGGATGAGCCCCCGAGAGATGTCTCCTTCTTGCTTCCGTGTTCCCCCGACGGATGTGATGCGGTAGCAGGGTTTGGGTATCCATGCATCTTCACCGCCTTACGGAATGCAAAGGAAGAGCTGATAGATGGCAAAGAGAACCATGGGGTATGGAACACCTACAAGAGTGTCGTCGGGACAGAATCGAAGCAGGAGCTCTACGACATGCTGTGGGATACATTTTCAGCCTTTAGAAGTGGCAACCTCATATGTTCCCCTGGACGCGTAGCTGAGCTCGGGGAGAAGCTTCAGCCGCGCACTTCTACACTTCCCGGTAACAGCGGTGGTCCGGTAATGCCGAGCTGGGTGCAGTCCCAGGGGTACTTTGTTGGGATTCACCGGAGTGGCGCTCTGCACACAGATCGGAATTTTGCGACTTCAACGGATTCTGCAGTGTTTGTGGAGTTTTATCGACGGTCTGTTCTACCTCATATTCCAGGTGAAGAAGATGTCGTCTGGACCGGAAGAAACATGGGGCCTTTTGTACAGTGGTTGCAGAAGCATGGTTTGCATGATACCTGGAAGCTTGCACCTGTAAAGAAGAGGCGTCGGGAACAAGCAGAGGACTTCACTACTCCAGCAACCTCCAAATCCATTTCGATCGGAAGTTCTGACTTACATAATTAGAATAACTCTTGTATATGAAGCATTACTGACTAAAAATGGCGTGATTACTACAACAAATGTGAATAATTTTATATGTGACAAATGTTCATTAAAAGTATATTAAGTTAGATTTTCTAATCTTTTTAGATTTTATTAATTATATTTAATTAAATATTTTTTTTAATAATTCCTTAGTCCCATTTTACTTTTTATGCCTTTTTTTGCTTGAGGGTGCTTCACCAGAATGAAAAGGTTTAAACAGGTTGGCATTACAATAACAGGGTTCTACAAGAAGTGTCACAACACACACACACACTGTAAATGCTTGGGAAATTCTGCTATATCAAGAATTATATTTTATAGTTAATTTATAATTAGTTTTTAAAACTTAAAACTGAACAGTTAACTTTTTAATATATTTATGTACACATATGCGTAAATAAGTATTTGCATTAAGAGATAATGCAAAAAGAAATTATATCGTATATGCGTGTTCTTATAAATTATAGTAAAATAAATTGTAAATAATAATTGCACTCTATAATTATCAATTATAAGAAATGAAAATGTTTAGTTTATAAGTTAATTATATTTTAAAAGACTCTTGAAGAAAACAATTATACATACATATATATATATATATATATATATATATATATTATATATATATATATATTTCTAATTTATAAGGCAATTTTGTTGGTACATCAAACTTAGAATAATTCTTGTATTCAAATCAAATATATTCTTAACTAATCTTATAAATTAATAATAAATTATTTTAATTATACACTATAAATATTTTTAATAACTTCCATTAATCTCTATGTATACCTTAATTACTTTACACTTATACTTACTAGAGTAACTTTGTATTTACTGTAGTTAATATTGCATGAAAAGAAAAATCTTTAACCATATTACTAAGAATTTCATAGTTTAAAATTTTTATGTGGTAGTCCTTTGTGTTGAATATGGATCTTATCATTTCATGTACTCTACTCCCTTAGATGTAAAAAAAAGAATATTTCTCCATAATGTAAGAACTCTATTATAATTTGTTGATATGACTTTTATTTTTAATTTGGAATTGATTGTTGTTATATGTTAATGTATCATAAGTGTAAAAGAAATAGGCCTACATTATGCAAGAAATTTTAGGAAAAACTAAGTAGGTTTTTAAGCATGTTAAATAGGGTTAGGGATGACCTAATCCTAGGGAATTAGGTTATGATAAGCTCATTTTATTAATAAAGAAGCTAGCCAAAAATAAAGGGGACTTAGTGTCATAGTTTTCTTGTTATAACCAACTTTTTAAAATCCGTTAACTGTTACGACTCAATACAGGATACAGATACTGTTACAACCCGATACAAATATAGGATATGGAATACAGGATATGCCTACATGATATACCTACATGATATGCCTATAGAATATACTTACATGATATACCTACAGGATAAGGGACATTATTTTTTAGCTCATGACTAGATTAGCTCTTGGAGTATATTTTTAGCTCATGCATAGAGTTGTAAGTATAAAGTTCCGACCTAATTGTTGTACAATTAATTATTATCAACACCAGTCATTCTACGATCATTCTTATCTTGTTTTTGTCTTGCTCCTTGCCTCTTGTTCTCGTCTTGTTCCTAGTTCTTATCCTGCTCTTGAGTCAAGCCTTTGTTCTTGGATCGTGGCTTGACATTTTGATAGTAACTGATTTCATAACTCTCCAATTTTCAGTTACTTTTTTTTTTTCCTTATCTTTTCTCCCTTGTTTTTCCTCCTTTTTTTTTCACGGATCATGACAATTTTAAGCAATTTCAATGCGAGCACCAAATGTTGCTTCATGAGCTAGCCACTTTGCGCCAAGTGGTCATAGATTTACAAGGTTTCACCAATGTGGCACATGTAACCGTTGATGCATTCTCCAAGGCTGTTACGTAGGCTTTCTCTTAAGCATCCGTGATTTCCTCTCCATCGAACTCTTCTTTAGAGCCAAAGATCAGCACGCTAGAGAAGTTCAGTGGTAATCGTGCTGATTTCCAAGGTTTCTTAAATCAGATCAGGCTTTTGATTCGCATGCAACCACGCTGCTACTCGACTAATGCACAGAAGGTTGGCCTTTTGGCATCCTTACTAGTTGGATCCCACGGGCTTGGGTTGCCCCTTTACTGGAGTGTGATGACCCATTGATGGAAGACTTTGAAGGATTCGTGGCTGCCTTTGAAGCCTGCTTTGGAGATCCTGATAAGTACCATTCTGCATGGTTAAGGAAGCTCACACAAGGATTCCAACCAGCTTCCGTTTATGCATCCGAATTTCAGCAACTTTGCACGAACATTCCATGGGATGAGACTGCATTGATCAAACACTTTCATTTTGGGTTGGAGAGATGACGTGAAAGATTTTCTCCTTATGTTACCGGATGCCCAAACCTTAGTGGATCATGCAATAGGCCGTTTGCTACGACAACCGTTTGTTCGAGTCGTTAGGAAAAATCCTATCAGCAATTCCTGCAAGCTAATCATGTAGCTGTAGCACATGTTCCTATGACACCTTCTGGAGTAGTTTTTATGGAGGTTAACAAATACAAGCATGGCCCACTTTCAGCTACTAAGAAGCAACATCGTCGCGGTAAAAACTTATGCTTGTATTGTGATGAAGCAGGACACAAGGTGGCAGAATGTCCTATTAAAGTCAAGAAGTTCAAGACATGTGAAGTTGAAGCTGAAGTTCAGTTGGAAAACTTTATGTCCACTTCGTCTAGGAGCCGCGAAGTTGGACGTAGGTGCAGGCTTCATTGGTGCTGCTCACACCATTCCATCACTCAAGTTTATTGTACACATAATCAAGAGCTCAAGGAGTTTGCTCTGTTATACACTAGTGCAAATGCATGCTTCATGGATGACACTTTTGCAACTCAGCATGGCATTCCAGTGGTGAAGTTGAAGTGTGCAGTTCCTGTAGAGTTATAGATGGTCGTCTGATTGCTTCTAGCGCAGTTACCCATGCTACCACACCTCTCTTTGCACTCATAGCGCATTCAATTGTTCGATTTTCTTCAACTTGATCAAGAGTCGACAACTCCCATCGTTTTGGGCATGCCATGGTTCGTGGTTGCAAATCCTCAGATCGATTGGAGGTCCAGGACGCTCACATTTTTCTCTCTGACAGCCAGGATTAATTTTGTACCTTCCCATGTGCAGGATATGACCTTAGTGTCTGAGGCAACATAAGCTACAAGATTAACCGTGCCTATTCCTATATCAGTGTTGAAGATTCCTCCTCGACAAGATTCATCTCATATCAGTTCATCAACACATCTGCAGGCTCTTTCCACTCCTGTAAGTTCACGGATTCCTGTACAGGGTTTTTCCAATCTTGTATCAGTGTCGAAGGTTCCTCCTCAACAAGATCCACCTCTTATTAATTCGTTAGCATAGTCGCAGGCTCTCCTCACTCCTATGCATTCACAAACTTTTGTACATGATTCTTACAATTCTATACACTCGTCAACATCAGCACATGTTTTCCCAATCCTACTTCTTTTTATTACTTTGCTTTTGTTCCATCCCCCAAGATCTTTCCTCTTTTTCATTCACAACTCCCTCCTTCTCCTCTTCGATTTCTTACCACTACTATGCATGAACTTGCCACTGCTCTTGCTCCTTTTTATCTCTTTGCTTTTCAAGTAACTCCTACGTCCTCTTTTACCTCTCTTGTATCTAACTCTCCATGTTTTTAATCCCTTTCTCCTTCTACTTCTTCCTTGCTATCCAAGTATCACTCATTCTAAGACATTTTTTATAAGCACAAGGCTGCAGTTCTTCCTATTCACATGTCCTACGACTGTCCTATCGATCTTACGGAGGGCATTTGGACCAATTTATGCCATGTCACTACAGAATTAAAGGTTCTTCGCCAGTACATCGAGGTCAATTGGCATCCGACTTCATTTGTCACTCAAAATCCCTACAGAAGCACCTATCTTCTTTATTAATAAGAAAGATGGGAGTTTGCGTTTGGTTGTAGACTATAGGGTTTAAATCAAGTCACATCCAAAATCGGTACCCATTACCATTGATTCCGAAACTTCTCAATCGGCTATGAGGAGCAAAGGTGTTCACAAAGATCGACTTATGAGGGGCCTACAATCTTGTACGGATTCGTCCAGGTGATGAGTGGAAGACTACCTTTCGTATAAGGTATGGACATTTCGAGTACACAATGATGCTTTTCAGACTTACAAATGCCCCAGCCGTGTTCCAACACATTGTGAACGACATCTTTCGCACTTCTTGGACCATTTGTGGTGATCTACCTCGATGACATTTTGATTTTCTCCAAGGACCAGGCAGCACATGACAAGCATGTACGATTAGTTCTACAAAAGCTTCACGAGCATGGCCTGTATACGAAGTTGGAGAAGTTTTTTTCGACAGGGATACTGTGGAGTTCTTGGGCTACATCGTCTCTCCTACTAGCATTTCCATGGACATGCACAACTATCGTGAGTGGGAGAGGCCCAAGTCTGTAAGACGTACAATGTTTCCTTGGCTTTCAAACTTCTACAGGCGATTCATACAGGACTTCTCCAAGCATGTACTTCCACTCACAAAACTCACCAAGCGCACAGGGATTTCTCTTGGTCCGATAAGGCGGAACATGCATTTACAACACTCAAGAACGCCTTCACGATAGCTCTAATTTTAGCACATTCTGATCCTTCTCGTCCCTTCTTCGTTGAAGCAGATGCTTTAGACTTTGCAATAGGTTCTATCCTATCACAAGTTGGAGAAGACAAGTTACTCCATTCTGTAGTCTTTTTAACAAAGATCAATTACGAGATTCATAACAAGGAACTCAAGGCCATTGTGGATTCGTTCAAGGAATGGCGGCACTTCTTGGAAGGTGCTGTGCATCCTGTACAAGTTCTTACAGATCATAAGAACCTAGAGTTTTTTCAAACGGCTCGAGTTCTACATGCTAGGTAGGCAAAATTCCTATCACATTTTGATTTGTCATCGTTTATAGGCTAATTTTTAGAATGACAAAGCGGGGCGCTCTTACCTTGCACCGACTCCAAACAATTCTACATATGACTGTCAAAAGCAAGTGTTGTTGAGTCCTAATCGATTTCAGCTTACAACACTACAGGTTCATCAGGCTTCAGCAAATTCAACACTTTTATAAACATCCGTTACAATTAAGTACAGATGACTTGGCAAAGAATGTGTTCTCACACATTAGTCCTAATATTGCAAGCTCCTCTTCCTCCAATTCTCGTACAGACTACAAGTTGTTTGCCATACAGGACGAACTCATGTACTAGGAAGGTCTCATTACATTCCTATTGGTGTTTACAGGACTCGTGTGGTATAGGATTGTCATGAACCCGGCTACATGACATTTTGGTGTGACCAAGACAGTTGAGTTGGTGACTCGCAACTATTGGTGGCCTGTGTTGCGAGGTTTTTGGAAAAGTTTGTACGGAGTTGTGACACCTGCAACAGGTCGAAGATGCCTCGTCACGCGCCCTCTAGTCTTTTTCATCCTCTTCATGTTCCCTCTGCTCCTTTTCTATGGATTTTCTCACAGATCTTCCTCCTTCTCGTGGATTTGATGTAGTTCTTGTGGTGGTTGACCGTTTCACCAAACATGTTCATTTCCTACCATGTAACAAGACGGCTACAGCTGGGTTGGTGATTCGCAAAGTGTTTTGACATCATGGTCTTTATGAGAGCATTATGTCTGATCGAGGCCCACAATTCATGTCCAGCTTTTGGCGAGAGCTTCTCCGGAGTCTATAAGTTAAAGCGATCTTTCTTCATGATATCATTCACAAACTGATGGGCAGTCAGAACGCACGATTCAGACCTTGGAGCAGTATCTTCGCTGCTTCATCAGT
The DNA here is from genome assembly GCA_003024785.1 of Selaginella tamariscina. Lineage (NCBI taxonomy): Eukaryota > Viridiplantae > Streptophyta > Lycopodiopsida > Selaginellales > Selaginellaceae > Selaginella > Selaginella tamariscina. Next base: position 276,627 of record PUQB01000297.1, read on the forward strand.
TACCAACAGACAACTGGGTTGGACCTTCTTCCTATTGCAGAGTTTGCTTACAACAACTCCGTTCACGCATCTACATGCCAGACACCTTTCTTTGCTCTTACAGGCTACCATCCAGTTTTGACTTTGTTCTCCTTCTTCCGCTCCTACAGTACAGGATTGTCTTCAACATCTTCAGGTACATGATGATCTCTGAGTTCATCTTCAATAGGCACAGAAACGTACAAGCGTCATGCTGATGCTCATCATCAGTCAGCACCTGCATACAAGATTGGTGATCTCATGTGGCTTCTTCGTCGGCATATTCGCACCAACATGCCTGGATTTTCAATGATTGGGCCCTTACAAGATTATGGCTGAGGTCAATCCTATAGCTTTCTGACTAGACCTACCATCTATTATGAAACTTCATCAGTGTTTCACACCTCTTTTTGGAATCGTATCATCCTTCTTCTCTTCCTAGTCGTGCTTCTTCTCCTCCCCTCATGTGGTCATTGACGATAACCTAAGTACGAAGTTGCAGCCATCCTTAATTCTCGTCTTTATCGCCACCAGCTTCAATACTGGTTGGATTGGAAAATTATTTGCCTACCAATCGCACTTGGAACCTGCATCAATTTTACTCCATGCTTCTTCCAAGGTTGCTGCCTTCCATCGACGTTATCCTGTTAAACCAGGTCCTAGGACTCGTGGAACTTGTCTTTAGGGAGGAGGTGTTGTCATGACCGATACAGGATACAAGATACTGTCATGACCCGATACAAGATATATGATCAATAATACAGGATACATGATACATGATATGCCTACATGATATACTTATAGAATATGCCTACAAGATATACCTACAGGATAAGGGACATTATTTTTAATTCATGACTAGATTAACTCTTGGATATTTTTAGCTCATGCCTAAATTAGCTTTTGGATTTGTGAGTATAAAAGTTCCAACCTAATTATTGTACAATTCGTTACTATTAATACCAATCATTCTATAATCATTCTTGTCTTGTTCTTGTTCTTATCTTACTCCTTACTTCTGTTCTCGTCTTGGTCCTAGTTCTTGTCATGTTCTTAAGTCAAGCCTCCTTGCTTTTGAATTGTGGCTTGACATTAGCCTCACATAATAATATATATAAATCACTTTAAAGTCTCAAATTCATAATAAAAGGTAAAATATGCATATTCATCTATCTGGCTTGGTCTTAAAAATAATATCTAATTTTTCTTTATAAATGAATGTAGTAATCAATCGTTTATTAATATATAATAGGAAAGCTAAATAATTTGGAGAGCTGGTGATCCATATAAAAGTTTGATTTATGCACTTGTAACTTTTTATTCTTTATAATGAATGTTCTTTTAATAAATTCATATTTGTCCAATGAGGAAATCTCCATATTCTACATCCTTTCGTGCAAAAAAATTAATTTTTCCTTTGTCTTTTAAAATCAATATAATAAAGACAACATAAGAATCAACATAACATATATTTATAAAGGTAGTAAAATTAATAACACAATATACCATGGTAACAAAAATTAACAATACGGCACACCATGAAGGCGGTGAAAACCAACAACCAACATTACTACACATCATAAAGTAGCAAAAACCAACATCACGATATATCACAGAGGCAGGAAAACCAATATTATACCACAAGATAACAAAAATCAATAATATAATAATATATAAAGGTAATGAAAATTAATAATTTGATATACTATGAAAGTAATCAAAAAATTAACAATGCTTACATTAGGCTAGATTGGTATTTTTTTTTGGATATACTACTTAACAACTTCATTAATGTAAGGATCCGGAAACAAAATAAAATGTAAATGCAAATAAAAAAGAAAACAAAATAACTTTTGTATTCCAAGTGAAGATTTATATATACAAAAGAAAATTATATTCCTATTCATGTTTGGACTAATTTTTATAAACCAATAATAAATTATTCTGATTATAGGATTAGTCACATCATAAATATCTTTAATAACTTTTATGGTTAACCTTCCTCTATGTACCTTAGTTACTTTACACTTACACTTACTAGTGTAACTTACAAATTTATTTATAGTTATCTTATAAGACTATTAAAACTTATTAAGGCTAATTAAAAATTTAGTGAAGTTATAAAAAAAATGAATTAGATAATAAAAAGGTAAGGCTAATATTAAAGGTTTAAAATAAAATGTTTCAAATAGCTCCTTATATATATACATTATTTAAAGTTATGCTACATCAATTACACTTTGTAATATGATATCAATGAGACATGGCATCTCATGTAATACACTCATGGTGGAATTTGGCATGTTGTACATGTAATAAAATTTATTTTCATAACTATTTTATATTCTAAAACATTCTATAACACTTTAATCTTAATATGCTCTAACATAATTTTAACATTAACATTAGCATTTTAATATAAATATAATTTCTAACATAAAAATCATCACATATATAATGTTCAATTGTGCAAAGTTTAAAAACTTACAAAAAAAAAAAAATAAAGATTATGAAATTTAAAATATTAAGATTGAAATTAATCCTAATGAATGAACTACTAGATTTCTATAAATATTTAAATAATAATATTACTTATTATGTAATCTCTTTACAAATAAGATTAAATAATTTTATAAATGTTATGAAATAATGGATGGGAAAATCTAGTTTTCCTTTTTATAATATGTTATTACAAGAATTGAAATAGGACAAGACATTATGTTCATAAGGTTATGAACATATTAATATTTTTCTTTATAATATAATTTATATTAATTATTGATAAATTCAAAATAAAAACTTATTAATAAATATAAAATTACACCACCTACACATACACACTTCATTTCTTTATAAATACCATTAAAAGATATTATACTAAAGGTAACAATTAAATTAATATAGCACTTTCGATTAAATATAAGTTACACTTAATAAAAGACTTATGTTTAGCCTATTAATAATATATTATTTATTAAGAATGAAGCAACAAAAAGAAGATAAAAATCTTTATTAACATGATGAAAACATCAATTTATATTTATATAGATTTTAGTGTTTCATACTCATCATTAATAAAACCAATAAAACATAAGTTTAAAATATATAAGAAATATTAAACAGTTTTAAACTCATGATTAAATAATATTAATTATGATTTGTTACTAATTACTATAATAAAATATAAAAGTATATGTCATTTTTTACTTTCACCACTACTTAAAAGTAAATTAAAAATTTAGTGTACAACCTTAAAAACCCTCATATATAATAATTAAAACTTATATTAATAAATTACAATATTGAATTAATATAAATACAACCTCATAAATATGTGTGTTGATTATATTTTGAAATTAAATTGTTTGTAATATATTTAGTCACATATGATTATTATTTCTTAAATAAATTATATACACAAATATTCAAAGAGCTTCAAATGATGAAGTATAACCTAATTCCATCTATAGCACACATATTAGTATTTGCTTATGTAAAATAACTTTTATATACTATTGCATATACCCAGATGTGTAAATATAAACAATTTAATTAAATATATTTTAAGATATACATCTATTATAATTAATATAGCTTAAAATAGCTTCATTATATTTATACATACACCACACTATAATAAATTAACTATTTTACATAAAGATTTTGTATTTTTAGTAGTACTATGGTTTTTTTAGTATATATTAAGCCTAGATGTTTAATACATTTTGAATTAATATTAAAATTACTCCATTGATTAAGACATATCATGAACGATATATTTTTAATTTTGTAAGTTAAAGTTACTATTGCTTAAACATAATTTAAAAATGAAAAAGACCTAAATAATTAATGAGATTTTAAATGGTACAATTTATTTTAAGAATTGGAGGTAATGAATGATCAAGTATATATTTATTTCAATAATAAATAATTTTTAAAAAATTATTTATAAAAATTAATAATATCCTAATAATATTTTAACAGTTTAGGTAAGTGTTGAAATACTTATTTGAAAGTTTGTTTTATAAAAGGTATCCTTTTTCATTAAAAGATTAATTGTGTGTTTATGTTGAATTACTAGTTCTTCCTTATCATCTCATATATAAATTCACCATCACCATTGTAATATATGTCATTACATTAATATGCTATAAATTAAAGATAAGTTCTAATTAAATAGTTTAGATGTAGTTGACCCATTTAAAAACATTTAATTAAAAATACTAAAGTATTATATGTTTAAGATAAATAAATACTTTTAAATATATATAATTTAATATATATAAGAGTTTTAAATATAAATTCTTCCATGCTAATTAATTGACTTAATGATTTTACTTAAAATTAGTACATATTTTTTAAATGATATAAAGTATGATTGAGTACTTTTAAATTGTTATGTATAAAGTTAATGATTTTACATTAAAGTTTTTATTTTAATTATATCCTCCAAATGTATACAAATACCCTAGTTCATGTGACACTTTGATGCATATTTATAATATATTACCTATTGTTTTAAGATGTTTAGTTTATATAAATGACTAATAAAGATTTATACAATCATATAACTTTACATTTTTATTAAATAATTTCCTTGCATATGACAATTATAAGTATTCGATCGAATTTTATTTAAAAACATTAATATAAAATTTTAAACTTTAAGTTCTTATTAAATATACAAACGGTTTTTTTTTAATTATTATATATAAAAGCATGAATCTTTGTATGTAATAAGTAAGTTTAGTAGGCAGCTTTATTCATAACAACATCATAATTAATATTTATATTCTTTTAAATTATTAAAGATTAAAATTAATTTAGTATTTTAATTTGCTATGGGTCATGCAAATTATTAAGTTACATACAATGTCATATTAAAATGGGCACTTGTAAGGTGTTGTGAAAGACGTTACAACTAGCATACTTTATTAAAAAATGCAATAGGCAACTTTCACGACTTTAATTATTTATTTTCGCACCATTTATATTAATTTAACAAATGTAATAGGCTCAAATTAAGATTTTTAATAATTTTTATACTAAGTAAGTATTGAATTAATAAATTTGCTTTATACAAGTATATACATGTGAGTTCTATGTCTAACTATTTAAAAAATTGAAAATTTACATAATCTTATTTATAATGGTTGTATAGGCCACAATGATAATATAATAATAATAAAGAATTTTATTGTTCATTATGGGCAAAGTTGCCCACTAAACTTTTTATTAAAATAATTTATGTTATAAAATAAAACAACGCACTAGGAAAAAACTAATGAGTATTGAATACATTCAACTAGAACTATATTAATAAGATTTGTAATTAATAAATAGTGAGTTAATAAATTTAGTTTGTGTAAGTATATCTACTTACATGTACCTAGATGGAAACACTTCTATATAAGTAATCTTAATAAGCTATGTTTAATATTGCATTTAATAATTAGGTTGTCTATTTATACTGCACCATTGATGTTATTCTTTGAGTCCTTTTGTTATCATAAATAAATAAATAATTTAATAAAATTTTCAACAACATGGGTTATTTAGGATAATCTTAACCAAATTGTTATATAAATCATTATTTCTTACATTATTTATTTAACACAACAGTTTTAAAACAACAATTACTTGTTCAAGTTTTTATTTCAATTATATTTATCTCATATTTGAACTTACATTGTTTAGCTTTTATAACATTTATTATTAGAGTTTTAATTTGAAGGGCCAACACATAGTAACATGTAACTATCAAGTGGTTATCCAATGGGAACTCAAGCAATGAAGGTAAAACCCTAAGTCTCTTAAAATGATTATTCCCCAAACCTTAGGGATAATCTAAGTAAACTTTTGTCCAAAAGACCTAAATAGGCTCATGTCCTAACCCATGCCTTGCACATATCCCCATGATAGAGCTAAGTCATCATGACTTACTCCTTAAAGAATCACCTTCATTTGAGAATACAACCCCTTAAGGATACCTTAACCCCTAAAGGTTTAAGTGGTCAAGTCATGCCTTAGTAATAGGATTAGTACTTAATGAGAAGACGAGTGTGCGTCATAAGCATACATGAGTGTTCTACTAAGCAAACTCCCAATGCTAAGTTTGAATAACCCCAAGTACACGACCTTGTGAGTGCCTCACGAATAGCTAATGAACTTAAGTTATTCAACCTTAAAATCCCAAGAGAAGACCCCCCCTTAGCTAAGTGTGCCAATGGCACATCCAATTAGGAAATCTAACCTTCCTTGAGCAAATGCTCAAGGTTTAGCACCATAATGTGAGTACAAACATGCTTGCTTGTTAAAGTATCCAACTCTTCGGCATTGATCCCATGAGACAACCCCAAAGGAAGTGCCTCAGGCGTTGTATCATGTGTTATCCAGCTTAATATCACATCTTCATATGACACTATTTCACAAGATGTGAGTTATCATACCATAACCCCTTAGATTTAAGATTACACCAGGTGTCACGAACGTGGCTCTCAAATGCTAATTCTAAAACCCTTTTATGAACCCTAAAAAAACTTATCAATTAAGATCCCACACTAATAGTTGGATAAGGACACAGATGTGCCTTGCTTAATTGTGAGTGTTACTCAATTTTTAACCCTTGAAACGTGTAATTCAACAAGACTTCATAGGTACAGATTCACCAACATTAAGGGTAAACTATCCCAAAGGTGGGATGTACCCCTATCGTTTGAAAGTTGAGATGGCACAATAAAGGGTTGTGCTTTGACAACACAAGTTAAAAACTATATGTAAAGGTCCCCTTTTGTTTCATGTTTTGTAAAGTGGACTAGCACGGAATATCATTCTTAATGGGAATGTACTTGGTGGGGTTAGGGGAACCCTAGGGTTAGGTCAAACCTAGGGGTTTTTGTACCCATATATGACATGCCGAATTCACTAAAACCAACTAAGAAACACAAAAAATTATTGTAAAAATTTTATAAATGGAAGTGCTAGGATTTTTGCAAGTACCTAGCGACACTTAGTCGGACCATCAAAAAACAATCAACGTCCAAAGTAAAGAGTCATAATATAAATTATGATAACATGGTTATAATTTTTGTCATCAGGCACCTCCTTGTTTGCTATTGGTATCTTTATTTTTGTACATTTCTGGAATTTCACTAAAAATGACTCACTCTAAGTTTCCTACGCAAATGATTCAGTTTTACAAAGTTCTTTATTTAGTTGGTCCTCAAGTTTATCATGTACATAATAATGCTAAGTCTTAAGAAGTTCCTTTGGTTATCAATGTTATGCAATTTAAGAAGTTTTCTCACAAAAGTAACTAAGTATATTTAGAGTTAATCATGATATATTCTAAAAGTTACAAAAAATATTTAAGGTGTGAATAATTTTATAATCAAGATATCTATATTGACTTATATGATAATTTAAAATATGGTTAAGAATATACGTTTCTCTCTATATATAAATCATGACCTTCAATACAAAAGGACATATCTAAGTTTCTAATTTTCTTATGTATTTTATTATGTTGTGTCTTGGGGTTCTTACACAAACATTCTTTTAATGGTTTTCATAGCTTGATGTGTAAATGACATAATCAAATTGAAGGTTCTTAAGAATTAACTATGCCTCAAGCATATATATGTCATCAAGATGTTTTTCTAATTATCTCTTGTAATAGCACTTAGCTTGAACGATCCTAAATTATTTAATAAGTTGTTAATTGAGTATTCTAAATTAATTAATTGAATAAATAAGAGCATAAGTGTTTTAAAATACTAGTTTATTTGTTCATTTTACTAAAAAACTTTTTAACATGATTAATATGGATGTGTTTCAGGAATCTTTTGACTTGAAGGATCACTAGAACAAAGAACATCAATAATTAAAGGCTTGTGAGTAATGAAATCCCAACAATGAATTAATAATTAATAATAAATTAAGTAGTTGTTAGCACTTCTCAACTAGTTAAACTAAGCAAAATCTTTTTAACCAATTTGCTATATCAATCTAAATGGATTTGTAATTGTCATATTCGATACATATCAACTGTCTACTGATGATGCATATCTCCGTCGTTTTCTACCTTAGTTATAATCTTCGTTCATTATCATATTGTATATCATATACCCTTTAAATTATAATTATTTATAATAATACAATAACTATAACACCTTTGAGTAGGCTAACATTATTTTATAAAATTATATGAAAAAAAAATATATTATTATGCCTTCATTTATCATAATGTTAATTATAATTAGAGTTTGATTTTATTATCTCATGTTAAGTTTACTTTTCTATTAGTAAATTTCAAAGCAAACCAAGCATGGTGTTAACAACTTATTTAGAGTATTTGGCGCCGACGTAACCAATTGTGAATATTCCAATTGTGCCGCGGAAACATTAACTGCTGACATATGCATCCACGTGGAGTCCTACTCATACAGCTTACGTGAAATTACATTTCACACCACGCACGTACACACGCACACACACGCACGCTTATAAAATGCACATGCATATATGAAACAGTGGGTGTTTCCAACTTCCAGTGTAATACGTTTTAAATAATTTGAATACGGTAGTAGATACGGCTACACTTCTTTAATCCAGTCGTATATCCATGCACCCATGGAGGAAACCCGACGTGATTGACGATGACCTTACGACGCGTATTCTCACCATGTCCGACTGCGATTCCTATATATATAGTTTTCACTTGCATATTCATCTTAAATATAGTGCACAATTTGGACTCAATTTATGTGTAAAGCTGTTCACTGTAGTAAAGAAGGATAATAGGAACTCTTTAGATCTCACATTTACCACAAACATACTTTCAACCTTTATTATATTAACACCTTTCAAGAAAAGGATCCTATTATCTTTTCTTAAGAAAAAGGTTGTCCTCTGTGTATGAGTACTAAATATGATCATCCTCCTATGAATACTAAATACACATCAAATAGAATGTGGTGTGTGTGTGAAAAATACAAAGTTACCACAAGGAATAAAACTACTGCATATTAAACATATTAAACATGAAGAAGAAGAATCAAAATACGTATGTGCGGTGTCGATGAACGGGGAAACAGGATCATCCACACACATATTTGACAGGGAATTTCACAAAGAAATATACATGTTTGCATTATTGTATAAAAGGGTCTCAAACAACTCTAATGCTCAGTGGTACCCAGTTAGTTATAACACCATTGCACATAACTAGAGTATCATCATCCCGCTTATTCTCAGCAACCTTAGTAACCTTCGCAGGTGGGGCACCCGTGCACAATGTTAAATCTCTTCCCCAATCAAACTTGTCTAAAGGAACCCTTTCAATGTGATCTTCAACCCTTTTCCTTTTAGTTGTTAAATCAAACTCGTAATAAGGAATGGGATCTTCAACCCCTTCCAGATCTGTACCACTTGCCTCTGCCAATTCGAATGTGAACGTGAAGGGCTCCTCCGGTTTATTCACAATGTAATCCCTCTTACACGCCAGGCAGCAGAACTTATAGTCGCCAGGTTCTATCATCTCCGACTTGGCGCGCAGTGGCCGCTTACAGTTGAAGCAAGTCTTCCCATAAGGCCTGCCCTTCTCATTAGGTCTGTTTAAGAAGAGCACAACAATCCCATTCACCACAAAAGGCTGTACATCTTTAATGTTGATCACAACCCTAATATCTTCCACCGCTATTGATGCTCTCCAAGATGCCCTTCTCATCTCCAAGACGGTGCCGTGTTTGCGGTGCGACTTCGCACACGTTTCACAACTCAAGCTCTGGCACGAGATGCAGAACACCTTCATCAGCTGGTTCTTCTCACTCCCAGATGACATGAACACCTCTTGTAGTTTTCCCCTTCGTGTCCGCCCGCGTTAATGAAGCTCTGCAGCCACTCAGGACCCTCTCTCATCTCCATGACAATCCTAGGGTTTGCCTGTTGCCCGCTTATACAGTTATTAAAAATAATAAGACCCTTTCTTGAGAAATTTTCATAAACTCATTTATAAAAAATGTAATAAACACACGATTTAATAGAGTTTTATATGGAGACGCTTTTACAAATGCATCGAATCTGGAGATGTAAACATTTCAAGGGACTGCACAACAAATGGGTTTATGCATATAATGTTTAACAAAAGATAATTTAAGATGGATGTACCATTAACAAATAAATTTAAAAAACCGATAATCAATACTTATATTAATTTTATGAAATAGAATGGAATAAACCTAAAATAAAATAAAATATTATTGTTAAAACATTGTATTAAAAAAATACAACAATATTTAATAATATTAGGACTTTAATAGTGTTATATAAAATTATAATAATATTAGAACTAAAATTTGTTACACATTCATTAGGTTAAACTTGCTTAAGAAATAAACGATTGTGTGTGCTACCTGGATATAAAAATTCTAGGCCCATTGGATAAGGTAGAGAATACAATACTTATTGTTAAGATATTATTTAATTTATATAAATACTAACATTTTGTACCATTTATTAAAGAATTTCCTTACACATGACAATTTATAAGTATTCAATTAAATTTTATTTAAAAACACTAACATAATTTAAATTTTAAATTTTATTAAATGTGTTAAATGTTTTTTTTCCTAAGAAGTCATTCACCGTCGTGTACAAAGATGTATGTGTACACTAGGGTGTAAAATAAAATATTTTGATATGTATACATTTTTCCGTCTCATAATTTTACATCTCAACAAAATAATGTAGCAATGACATTCTTAAATTTTTTATATTTAAATAAACATTATAAAATTTAACATTTGCTAATAAATTATAAAGAAGGGATATTATTAATTATCCTTATTGTGTGTGTATATAGGGGTTAAATAATAAATTTTTATATGTATACAAGGGTGTATCTAGAAGTCGTACACAATCGACCATAAATATACATGTATAAGTAGACTTCATGGAGGGTTTTATTAATATAAAGAATAAGTCTTTCTTTATAATAAATTTAGGTAGAAATCTTACAACTTCATTCAGATCCTGCAATGTGAAATCTTAATTTTATATATAAATATAGTTTTTTTAACACCATAATTATCACTTATATTCTTTTAGATTTGAAATCAAAATTAATTGAATATTTGATGCAATGGTTGTGATAGGCCTAACTAAGACTATGGTAATAAGATTTATACTTAACAAGAATGAATTAATAAATAAGTATGTATATATGTGAGTTCTATTTAATTATTTAAAGATCTAAAAATTACATAAGCTTCTTTATAATGGTTATAAAAGCCACATTAATTAGAATTAAATTAATAAGAATTATATTAATATGTAATGAGTTAAATAAATTATTTTATGTAAGTATGTTTATTTTAAATTATTTAAAGACAAAGACATTACATAAGCTCATCTATATAAATAATCGTAATAAACAAGTACTAACTTTAAAAAACTATGTTTAATATTACATTTTATATCCAAGTTATATATTATTCTAATCGTTAGTATATCACATCATTAACATTATATTATAGGTCTCTTTGCTCATTAAAATCATTCAACTTAATATTAATTTTACATAAAAACATTTACATAATTATTGAAATTAAGACAACCTTAATTATTAATAAACATATAAGTTATTTAGGGCAACTTTACATTTATTTTAATTATATTAAATTTAAAGCTAAATTTATATGCACAATGTACAACCTTCATATATATCAAAATTAAGCACATAAATATTGACACTCATTCTAAAAACATTTTATTCAACTTTAATTTAAAAGAAATTATAAGATATTATACTATTTTATTAGTCAAAGAACAAAAAGCTAATTAATGTTAAAATCATGACAAAAATTAAAGTTAAACATGAAATTTAAGAATGTATTATATTATATTATATGCAAGTTATTCATTTTATTAAAATTAAAAATAAATACAAAAAAGTTGTTTCATTTTAATACATGTTTATTTAAAACACCCAATAAGAAATGCATCTTTTACATTTATATTATGTAATTCTAAATCATGAAAAGCAACAATTGCAATTATGTATTTACATAGAACTAAATATGCAAATATATAAATGATATGCTATTAACTATTTAAAATAATAAAATAAATAGATTATTTAATGCATCTTGTAGGCTTTATGATTTATTAATAAAAAAAAAAGTCATATAATATTGAAAATGACTTCATGACAAGGTCGTATACAATTGTTAAAATATAAGAACACCGGAGACATGGTTAATTATTAAGAGTTAGTCATCTAAAACATATGTCTGGTCATATGTTATTTTTAATTATCTTTTATAATAATAATTACTTCAACGATTTCAAATCATTTTAAAAGTTATTAATTAAATGAACATCATTGTAATAAGAGTGTGAATACTTTACTCCTTAGTTAGAGTATTTGGCGCCGACCTAACCAATTATGAATATGTTAAACCGCCCGGAAACATTATGCAGCTTACTCCTACATTTCACATATGCATCCACGTGGATCTACAGCTCATACATATGCAGCTTACGTGGAACTGCAGCTCACACGTATGCAGCGTACGTGGATTTATGCACGCACCACAGTGTACATATAGATGCAAACATGCACGTATGAAACAGTGGAAAATTAAAAAGATCTGTGCCTGTGTGTTTCTTTAGAACTTCCATTATAATACATTTTAAATATTTTGTATACAATAGCAGATGCGGCTATACTTCTTCATACAGTCGTGTATCCATGCTTATGCTGTCTTTGATACCGGAGACATATGTGTCCATGACTGACGCGCAACGGAAATACCCTGGAGTTACCAGGTTTGACTGCAATCCCTACACACACACACACACACACACACACACACACACACACATATATTATATATAATTTACATATTCATCTTAAATATAATGGACTCTATTTGTGTGTCTCTCTCACACACATAGCAAGTATACTTCAACCTTTATTATAATAAGTTCATTAACATGAAAAACTTACATATATATCCTATGAGTACTAATTACACATCAAATAGAACATTGTGTGTGTGTGAAACACAAACTTATAGAGAAGGAATACAACTACTGCATATTAAGCATTTTAAACATGAAATCCAAATGCAGTGCTGATGAACGGAGGAAACAGGATCATGCACACACATATACAAGGGAAGAAATATACATGTTTGCATTATTATATAAAAGGGTCTCAAACAACTCTAATGCTCAGTGGTACCCAGTTAGTTATAACACCTTGCACATAACTAGTATCATCAACCTCCTTATCCTCAGCAACCTTAGTAACCTTCGCAGGCGGGGTACCCAATGTTAAATCTCTTCCCCAATCATACTTGTCTAAAGGAACCTTTTCAATGGGATCTTCAACCCTTTTTCTTTTAGTTGTTAAATCAAACTCGTAATAAGGAATGGGATCTTCAACCCATTCCGAATCTGTACCACTTTCTTCTTCTGATTCGAATGTGATTGTGAAGGGCTCCGGTTCATTCACAATGTAATCCCTCTTACACGCCAGGCAGCAGAACTTATAGTCGCCAGGTTCTATCATCTCTGACTTGGCACGCAGTTGCCGCTTACAGTTGAAGCAAGTCTTCCCATAAGGCCTGCCCTTTTCATTAGGTCTGTTTAAGAAGACCACAACAATCCCATTCACCAGGAAAGGCTGTACATCTTTAATGTTGATCACAGCCCTAATATCTTCCACCGCTATTGATGCTCTCCAAGATGCCCTTCTCATCTCCAAGACGGTGGCGTGCCTGCGGTGCGATTTCGCACACGTTTCGCAGCTCAGACTCTGGCACAAGATGCAAAACACCTTCATCATCTGGTTCTTCTCGCTCCCAGATGCACATGGACACCTCTTGTAGTTTTCCCCTTCCTGTCCGCCCGCATTAATGAAGCTCTGGAGCCACTCAGGACCCTCTCTCATCTCCATGACAATCCTACGGTTTTGCCCTGTTGCACACTTAAGGAAGACCATCTCCATGACAATCCTAGGGTTTGCCTGTTGCCCACTTATATACGCTTATTAAAAGGTAATAAGACCCTCCTGAGAATTTTGCATTTATAATAAATGTAATAAGAAAAATACATAGTAAACACACGATTTATAGAGTTTTATATGGAGACGCTCTTACACATGCATTGAATTTGCAGATTTAAACATTTCAATGTGCATATGGGAGGAACAACAAATGGGTTTATGCATATAATTAATGTTTAATGAAAGATAATTTACCATGTACCATTAATAAATAAATTTAAAACATAAAGATGGTAATCCAAGCTTATATCTGGAATGGAATAAACCTAAAAATAAAATGACATTTTGTTTCAGTCCGTATTAAGAAAATGCAGCAGCATCCATAGCATCAACACTTTAAATGCATTACATTACACATTTAGGTTGAACGTGTTGGAAATGTATTAAGAAATGTACATTATATAATTTGCTTAACTTTACCATTTTATTAAAGAATTCTTTGCACACAACAATTTATAAATACTTAATTAAATTTTATTGAAAAACATTAACATAGTTTAAACTTTAAATTCTTATTTATTATTATAAAGCATAGTCTTCTTTGTAATAAGTTGGAACTTTATATATAATAATAATAAAATATAGGCTATGTTTAATATTTAAAGATTAAAATGTAATACATAAGCTTCTTTATAATGGTTGTGATAAGTTAAAAAAATTAGAATATAATACAAAACTTCTTTATAATGCGCGCCACAATGGGTACATTCAACTAGAATTAAATTGATCAGAATTGTAATGAGTTAAATAAATTTTTTTGATGTAAGTATGTTTACTTTAAACTATTTAAACACGGAGACATTACATAAGTTCTTTTATATAAATAATCTTAATAAACAAGTAACTTTTAAAAAAACCATGTTAAATATATTTATATTAAGTCATATTATATAATCCTTGATATATCACATATTAATATTTATAGAATTCCTTTCTATATTTTATTTTTTTTGTTAAAATTATCCAATCTAACATTATTCTTTAATTATTTATTTCTTTCTTATTAAATAAAAAGACTAATTAGTGTTACAATGAGGTCCCTTATATTAATTAAGTGAGGTATGATACATACGTGGAGTTACAGCTCATGCATGGGCAGCTCACGCGGAATTACAGCTCATACATACGCAGCTTACGGATTTATGCCGCACGTTGAAGATATAATGAAACATTCTAAATAACTTGTATACCGTAGCAGATGCGGCTACACGTCTTTAATACAGTCTTATATCCATGCTTGTGCTGTCTTTGGTATGTGTCCATGGGACACAAGTATCTTCCTTGCAATGGTAAGGAATTACCAGGTTTGACTGCAATTCCTATTTTAATACACTTACTCATGTTAAAATATAACTCCATTTCTGTGTCTACATAGTGTGTCTAAGGCGGGAGGATGTGGATGCCCGAAAAGAGAGGAAGAAGAGCCTTGTCTGGAAGGCCCCACAGGGAAGGGGGAGGATGTGGATGCCCGAAAAGAGAGGAAGAAGAGCCTCGTCTGGAAGGCCCACAGGAAGGGGAGGATGTGGATGCCCGAAAAGAGAGGAAGAAGAGCCTCGTCTGGAAGCCCCACAGGGAAGGGCATTGATTACCGACAAAATAAACTCTACATCAGAAGTTCAGTAGATTCGACGATGCAGCAGGCCAGGGTGGTTACCAGAATGAAAACCCAGGCTTCGGAATGCCGAAATACACATGGGACAACCCAAGAAGAAGCATACTTTCAACCTTTATTACATTAACATGAAAAATTTAACCTCTATCAAACAACTCTCTTATAGTATCTTATTAATGCTAAACATGTTGCATGACATCCATCCTATCATTGAGTACTAAATAGAACATGTGCGTGTGCGTGTGCGTGTGTGTGTGAAACACAAAGTTATACAGAAAGAATAGAACTACTGCATATATTAAACATCAAAATGCGTACGTGCAGTGTTGATAAACGGAGGAAACAGGATCATCTACACACATATAAGGCACACTAAAGGAAATTTCACAAAAAATATACATGTTTGAATTATTATATAAAAGGGCCTCAAACAACTCTAATGCTCAGTGGTACCCAGTTAGTTATAACACCATTGCACATAACTAGAGTATCATCATCCCGCTTATTCTCAGCAACCTTAGTAACTAACTAAATCATATATATATAGGAAATTACAGGCCTAAGCTTTGAATTTCAAATACATAATAAACACACGATTATATAATAGAGTTTTATATGGAGACACCTTACACATGCATTGAATCTGCAGATGCATTATCATGTAGTTAAAAGCATGTTCTATCTATAGTTTACCATTCAACTTCTTTCGAGTACAGGTATATATACAATATATATACCATGCATGTTTGTGTCTACGTCATAGAGATTTGTATGCAAATCCTATGCATATAGCTGTATGCCCATCTACACACACTGTGTGTAGAAAAATATTAGCAGGGCTACTCCAGTAATTATATATACATTCCCAGACGTTATAAAATACCATGTTGATAAGACAGAAACTATTTGCTTGGGAGACATTGAGGTATGCATGTATGATTCTTTTTAATTCCTAAGGTAAGCAGGGCAGTAATGGTCTGCTTGGTTGTCGTGTCAGCTGTCTATTTTGATATAGAGAGACTGCATCTCTTTCAAAACCCTTGTTTTGATCACCAGAAGGGAGACAGTCTATATTCTTTGTGACTATATATATATAAACACACACACATATATGTGTGTAGGTGGGTGGTGTGTGATCAATGCATTATACAACTGTGTGTACCAATGATAAGTACATGCTCTCCTCATAACTAATCATCAAGTGTAGAGGTTGACTTGTATGCTTATACATAATGTACAATTAGTGGCATATTTATTCGAATTTACATTCGAAAACTATCATATTGATTCCACCCCATGATCTTCTTGCTTTCATACAGCTTGTCATCTAGTATAATATCATCTTTTTTTAATCAAGGTAAGAATGGTAACTTCTAATGTCAAATCAGGATTTATTATCTTAATATATATATATATATATATATATACATAGTATAAATGTCAATGTTTTATTTGCACAAGGAAGAGAAATTCATGTCCTTAATTGAATGTAATGGAAAGGGACATATATAGAGTTAAGTGTGACACATATCATACTTTCTTTTCACTATTCAAGCTGTCTCACCAAACAAGCCTAAAAGTTGGCAAAAGAAAGAAGAGGTCATAAAGCACTTTGAAACCTTTATGCAACCACCTGTTTGTATACACCGTATATGTGTATAAATACACAGTATATACAAATAAGATTCGTTCCAACAATGTATGCTTTAGTTGTAAGGAATAAGAATGTGCAGGAAGTGGCCTATAAAATGATTAAGATTCTCATGGTTGACAAAATAATGTATGGTTTATATGGATTATTAACATAGCTTAATTTGAACATTCGAATAGTATGCTGAGTGTATCTATGCTTTTTCAATATATAAGTTGTTTTATATATATTATTAAATTCTTGTAATGGTGGAGTCAAGCGTTGACAAAAAGGTTTCGTACATATGTGATTGATATATTAACTGTATAATATATATAAATATTACACGTCTTATATAAATGAAATGATACCTGTAATATTCTTATTTTATTCGGTGGATAGTGGACTACAGAATGATTTATATTCTAGTTCTCAAGGTTGACTTAAACATTTTCACTGACATTAATATATAAACTGACAGATTAAAACAAGGTTATCGCTTTCTTAATCCTGGAAGATTTTTAAAAGGGACCGTCGGATGTTGGCGATCGAGACCGTTGGAGTTTAAAATTGCGGGCACCTCCCGTAAACCGAGAGTAATCCATAATTCCCGCCTGATTAAACCGTACGGAACTCACGGAGGGCCGTACACCTGGCCACCGAGTTTTAACTCACCACGGCTATGGCGGCGCTCGCAATGCGCCTGGTGCCTTAGCTTGAAACAGGGGAGGATTAGGGTTCTTGGCGATTAGGGCTGTGCGATCCTTGGCAGGCGGGCGGGGAGCTGCTTGGATTCATACGGCGGCGGCTTGATCAGGTCAGCATTCTTCCACTTGTGCACGAAATCTATGTATTCTTTGTCACGTTCTGAACTCCCGGTCAAATGTACGCATCAGCAGCCGGCAGCAGGGAACAAATTAGGCCTTTTGAGGTCAAAATGCGGGCGCATTCTAATCCTCTGCCAGTGATTCAATGACAGCGCCGGAATCTGAACAGGATTTGGTACAGTGAGAAGCCGAATGGTGCATGGAATGAGCGGATGGTCCCCGGGATCAGGCGAGTCACAATGAAATCCGCAGGAAGTAGAAGATTAGATAGCTTTCTAGTTACTACAGGCAATGCTGAGGCAGAGAACTTCATGGATACAGGATCACAGATCTAGCGAAATGAAGATATGGATGATGGTCCTGCTCCTCAGCACATCTTGGGTATGGCCCTCTGCCACACAGAATCAGACCCTTTCCCTCCTCCGTCCAGAGGGATATGCAATGCGGCATCTTCGGTACGACTTGAGAATCCGGGATTTCTATTGGCCCAAGAACAACGATCCCTGTACTTCCTGGAGAGGCGTTCTATGTCAAGACAGGCATGTGGTGAGCATTTATCTCTCTGGGTTGAAGCGGACACTGGCAGGTATGTCGCAGCCGACTCTGGTATTGGATAATCTCAGGAGGCTGCCTCGGCTTCAGCTTCTGAATGCTTCGGGTTTCACTATGTTAGGAAACATTCCAGACTGGATTGGACAGATGCCGGCGTTACAGGTCCTGGATTTGTCTCTCTGCTCGATAAATGGATCTATTCCAGGGAGTTTTGCACAGAAATTTGTCCTCCAGAGACTTTCACTAGCAGGGAACAATCTCACAGGCGGGATCCCGGATACTATCGGTGCCCTTTCTAGACTTGAGTTATTGGATCTAAGTGGGAACTTATTGAATGGTGAAATTCCCCGAGGAGTTGGAAACCTTACTGGGTTGACAAGTCTAGACCTCAGCAACAACATCTTGTCTGGTTCTATCCCAAGAGAGGTGGGTGGACTTAGAAGCTTGAAGTCTCTGAAGTTATCTGGTAACAAGTTAACTGGTTCGGTCCCAACTGAGATTGGTCAGTGTGTTCTGCTCCAGGAACTTGTTCTTTCGTCCAACTCTCTCGTTGGAGAGTTACCGGTTGCCATGGGAAACCTCCAAAACTTGACGAGTTTGAACTTTGCATTCAACAACCTCACAGGGTTTCTCACGGCTTTGGAGAGACTGAAGGGCATGCAGACGTTGAATCTGTCTGGGAATACGTTCTATGGGCCGCTTGCCAGGCATAGCACCTCAACTCGCCTCTGGATGTCAAAACAAACTACTTAAATAGGCACGTGCCAAGGGAGATACTCTCCAGTGCTAAAGTCTCCCAGAACTGCTTCCTCAATGTCTCCGAACAGGTACATATATGCATCAACTTGTTTCTGTTCATATTTATGTATAGATGCATATACATGTATATAGATACATATACATAATGGAGGGTTTTACAGCGGTCCTTGAGCGACTGTGAAACGTTCTATAATTCCAAAGGTTTGGTATTTCAAAACGGTTCAACATTGAACTTGCCAACTCCAATGCCAACAAGGAGATCAACAAATAGACATCTGGCACCGATTCTGGGTGGAACTCTGGGTGGTTTAGCATTGATTTTGCTGCTTGCTGCTTTAGTATTATTCATTGTGAAGCGTGAGTGGAGGGATACATCCCCAAAGAAGAAGGAAGAAGTTGTTCCTCCCCCGCAAGTACAGGTACAAACAAGTGGGGAGCCAAGTCAGCCGCCGCCTCCCCCACGATCTCTGTGAAGATGTCGAGCATTGGAGAGAGATTCACATTGGAACAGTTGGAGCGTGCAACGAATAGCTTCTCGCCTTCAAACTTCATCAAGGCAGGGCATTCAGGGGATCTATACAGGGGTGTTCTAGACGGAGGAGTTGCAATTGTTGTGAAGAGAATAGAGGTCTCAAAAATGAAGAAGGACCTGCTCAGCGAGGAGCTTCAAGTTTTTGGTAAGGCGTCGCATACGCGGTTAGTTCCCTTGCTTGGGCATTGCTTGGAACACGACGAGGTCAAGTTTCTGGTATACAAGTATATGCCCAATGGGGACCTCTCACAGGCGTTGCATAAGAAGGTGATACCCAGCCCGCCTGCGGACATTTTGCAGTCTCTGGATTGGATCACCAGGCTTAAGATTGCCATCGGTGCCGCTGAAGGGCTGACTTACTTGCACCATGAGTGCACACCTCCTTTGGTACACAGGTACTGCATATATTATTAAAAAACAACTATAATCGTGATACGTAAGTTGGTAGGTCATCACTACATTTCTCATGAGCTGTGTTTACATGTATTGTTATACTCATGCTTTTGTTGCTATCTGAACCTTGATAATATATTTATATGTGTGTGCATACGTGCGGTGCACGAGAAAATGTTCAGTAGCTTGTTTGATAAACAGATAACTAGATCACTAACCAGACAAAAGTATGTTCCGCTTAAACCAATAAAAAATGTTCTGTGTCACTAAGAGCATCTTGTTGTTATATTAAATTATTATATATACATCTTATAAACTATTTAAAGGTCTCTGTCTTATTATGTTCACTTTTTGTAAATCTTTTTGTGGGAAAAAACAGGGATATACAAGCAAGCAGCATTCTACTTGACGACAAGTTTGAAGTGCGTTTGGGAAGTTTGAGCGAAGCTCGGCCCCAAGAAGGAGAGGCACAGCCCGGTCTTATAACTCGGCTTTTGAGATTATCACAGTAAGTCATCATTACTGGTAATATTATATTTGACGCCTAACCATTGAGTTTCCAATTGCATGTTGGACTCTAGAAGTACGGAGCAGGGTGATCAAGGTGACTACTTGTGTGTGTGGGTGTGTGTGTTTTAGCTTTGTGTAAACTTAGTAAGATAATGATAGGTAAACTCTCTCTCTCTCTCCACATATATATATGTGGTTTTACGGCCCTTATCTCATATGTGGTTGCACCTCTTCGATTCCCTGTCAGTATAATATTATAATTTATCCGTGTAACATATAAATATGCACAATGTATGACTATTTTACAAACTTTATAG
Source organism: Selaginella tamariscina (assembly GCA_003024785.1). Lineage (NCBI taxonomy): Eukaryota > Viridiplantae > Streptophyta > Lycopodiopsida > Selaginellales > Selaginellaceae > Selaginella > Selaginella tamariscina. The sequence goes on from PUQB01000297.1 coordinate 297,848, forward strand.
AAAAATTATTTAATCATCTATATAAAACTATAAAACACTGTGCGTGTGTGGTTATATTTCATATTTTATAGTCCTGTCCTCAACAGTTGTGTGTGTGCGTTTTAAATCTCATATGCTTTGTTTTTGGTAGGGTCACCAACATCATGTGCATACGATGTATATTGTTTTGGGAAGGTGTTACTGGAGCTGGTAACAGGGAAGCTAGACATCAGCAGCTCGCTGGATTCCAACGCAGCTGACGCGTGGTTGGAGTGGGCATTACCACTGATAGACCGGCACAACAAGGAGGGAGTAAACAGGCTGGTAGACCCATCTCTCATAGTCGACGAGGACCTGCTGGAGGAGGTGTGGGCGATGGCCATCGTCGCTAAGCTGTGCCTGAGCACGAGACCGTCCAAGCGTCCCCAGATTAGGCGAGTTCTTATGGCTCTAGAGAATCCACAGAGGGTTATACGCGAGGAGAATTTTAGTAGCTCGTTGCGGTCGCGTACGTCTTCACACGGGAGCTGGAATGCATCTCTGTTCGGTAGCTGGAGGCACAGTTCGTCTGAGAATGTTATAATACCTGGTATGTTGAAGGAGGAGTCTGTACAGGAGACATCTGGTAAGAAGCACTCGGGTACTTCAAACTCTGGGGGATCTGCTGCGGGGGAACAGTCGTTCCACAGGCGACCCGGTTCCAACGAGATATTCCCGGAACCTATTGAGGATGTGAGTTGACACAGAGTTTATCAGACACACACACCCCACACAACAACAACAAAGTGAGTTTTTGTTTTTTATTTTTCTTCTTTTTTGGGGAGCCATGGGTTTTGTTGGGTTGATATATCATTCTTTTGCAATAAGAGGTCCACTATCTCTATCCCAAAAGTATTACTTATGGACGAGCTACTGCGTGCGTGTGCGTGGGCGCGCGCGCGTGTGTGAGAGAGTATATATTGTCGTCTCCAGCTTTCTCGAATCTGCTCATATATATATAATGAATGCTCGATATTGGGACTTATATATAAAATAATAATAATATGAAAGTCTTCTTTTAAAAAAACTGTAAACATTCTACATCCAAACATGCTAAGTAATTGTTTATTGAATATTATCATACAGGTTTCAAATTAAAATAAAAAATTAATTTAAAATTTAAAATCAAATTTTATAATAAATTATGTGTGAATTTATCAAATTGCTTAACTATTTCTATTTCTAAATGACATGCTTTATGTTTTTTCTTAATTATCTGTTAACTAAGTATAAAAATGTAAAATTTTTAAAATAAATTCTAAGTAAATATTACAAATTCGCTTTTTATTTAATCCATGTGTTTTATAAAATGAATTTGAATTAAAACAATTACAAATTTATTTAATACCTATATGGAGGGAAATGGGATATGTATGTTGTGAACCTGAGCATATTATTAAATGAAGATGCTGTTCTTTTTACTAGAATTTTTTATTTTACCAATTTTATAAATAAGTCACATATATCTTTAAATTTATTACAAAATCCAACCATGCATTTTATCATTGTATATTGTTTACTACAAAATATAATATCGAATGTCGCGAATGTCGCTTTTGTATCTGGCATTATATATATATATATAAGTTAGAATGTCATTATAATATCGCATGAATCTATAGCAACATTGAATAAATTTATTTTAAGTTTTATAAAACATAGATATTATATATTCAATGTACACGTCAAACTAAACAACATCAATTCTCAAACAGTAACCATTGATAAATGTGTTATATAACGTGTCATTACAGTCTCATTACATAACCTTACGTAGCATGTCAATGTATGGATGTAAAGTATACGTAAACACACACACACACACACTTACTTGAGCGGGAAAATAAATACCTTGTCGAATTCAAATGAACTGAAACAAATTTATATAGATGATAATGGGATCCTCAGCCATTCCCCAAGAATCCCATCACTTGTCCTCCCGTCCTTGAGACAACGACCTCTTAAGCAGTCCCGCTTCCTCGTCATCCCCTTCCCCACTCTCACCATCCAAACTCTGCAGGGGCTTACCATCCTCAACAGGTTGTATACTCTTGGGAGGCACACTCGTAGACTGCTGGTACAAAACCCCACCAACGATGGTAAGTAGCAAGAACATAAGCCCCACAGTACTCGCATGCTTGTCCCATATTAAAACATTGATAATCACTGTTAGAAGCTTGTTTACCACCCCAGTCACAGTAAATGCAGTAGCCGATATAGCCTTCCTAGCTGCAAATCCGAAGAAGCTTATAGCAAGCCCAAATACACAAGACACTGCAACGGAGACCACCGCATTGGGTCTGAACAGATCCTCTAAACTCGCAGAAAGAACCTCCGCATACTCCCCAGTGAGAAACCAGAAGAAAGGCGCCATACAGAGAGATAACAAGTTGTTGTAGTATACAAATCCCCATGTATTCAATCCCAGGTTTGTCACTATATGCTTGATATACACCATCTCTGTAATGATCGTAACAAGATAAGCGGCTGCCCATGAGTAAGCCGTAACCGTGAAGTCTGAATCCGTCAGTACATATCCTACAGCGCCACCAAGTATGACAAGGAGTGAACAGAGTGTATAGTTCGATGGAAACTGCTGGTTTCTGAACAGGGTGTCTGCTAGAGCAACCAGAATGGGTGTTGAGGATCTGAACACTATGAATGTGTCTACGTTGGCGTGCTTAAGTAAGTTTGTGTTTGTAAAGATCGCTAGATAGAAAACTAACGCTGCAGGGAGGAATTTCTTGACTGTCTCTCGACTGAGAGGATCGTGCTGAAGGAAACCGGCCTTACCGAGAATGTACACGCCTGCTGAAGCGGTTAAGTATTGAAGCGCAGTGAGGAGACTGGGGTATGGGAAGTATGTGACTGCGTACTTGTTGATTACGGCGAGGAGGCTGGAACAGATTGCGTACCCGGAAACGAGGAGCGTGGTGGTGAGATCTGTGGATTTGGGAAGCGCCATTCTGCTGCTCTGCTTGGATCTGCTGCTCTTCTTCACATGCATTCCATGAACCCTAATCCTCTGTTTCTTTGAATAGCCCTAATTTATGGATCTTGGCCTTGTTTAACACGGCAGTTTGAAGTCAATCTGAACGTGTTAGGGACGTTCTACAATCAAAGTTTGTAAGCATGTAAATTAAACTCATATTTTAACTTGATATGTCGTAGATGAACACATTCGCAAGTAAAGTTTATTCGCTTTTATATACATTGTATGTGTATGTGTGTTGGTGTACCTGTTTAACACGTGCATGTGTGTGTGTGTGTGTGTGTGTGGTGTAAAGGAAATACACGAACGTATGGTTAAAGACCATCGTACACGATCTGATATGATATATCAATGTTTGGTAGATAAATATGCACATGCATGAATATATCGATTAAACTTGGTTAAGGATTTTGAATGCAGCTAGTTAGATAAATTAAATTTTACTTAAATTTTAATTTTATTTGCATTTATAGTGTATCTTAAAACTTAATAATAAGTTAAGATTAAAATTAAAATATAATTTATATAGATCTAATTCAAAACAATAAAATCAATTTTAAGTTACAATTCATATGTCCTGATTCACCCTAATATGTTAAGACGGTGATACTAAATATGCTTTAGGATATTTTGGAGACATTTTATGTATATCAAGATGTAAATGATGTAAAAGTATTATTGTAGTTTATTAAATCATGTCATATGTGCATTTTAACATATGTTTTAAATTCATTTTTTCATATTTGAAAGTGTAGCCTAAACTCATCAAAGCAATATATAACAAGATTTACAAGAAAAAATCAAAATATTTAATTTAACGAGCAATATACAATTGCAATACAATCCTTACTTTGGGGTCAAATCTTGTTATATATATAATTTATTAAATTGTGTCACATGTTTTTAAATTTATTTATTCATATTTAAAGGCATGGCCCAAAATTCTCAAAGTAATATATAATTATTCCTTTTATTGTTATTTAATTAGTTTTCTAATTTATTAATATTCTATGTTCTTGGTCCAACCTTAATAGCATTAACAATTAAAGTCTATTTATTCATTGACAACCTTAATTATACTAAATATTTATAAATTACAAAACAAACAAGTAAATATTAAAATGTTTAGAATAATAAAAATGATTCAAAATGTTCTCATCATATTCAATAAGTATTATATTATTCACAAAATATAAATTTTCAAGTTCAAATTGAGGAAGCCAAAAGATAATTATAGAGTCAAATAATAATAAAATAAATGTTATATCATGTTTAAAAATCTATAATTTTCATAAATTATGTCATTTAACATTAATTCAAAAGTAATTGTGTGACTAATGACCATTTTATTTTTTGAATTAGAACTTTAATATATAAATTAAACCTATTAAATTACCTTATTAAAAAGTGACAAATATTATTAATAAAGCTGTATTTTTTATTAACATCATTGAATATATTAATGAAGCATTAAACAAATTAATTAAAGTTTTGCAAAATTTGATCTTATTTTTTAAGAAATGTTAAAAATAAATAAATTAATAAATTAAAATGAAAGAACTAACTAAACCCACACTCTGTGTTGTATCATATTAATTACATAATAATCTACAATGTTAACTAATTAATTGTTCAATTAAAAATTATTATTTTACATAGTTACCTTCATTTAAATAGTAAATTCATCATTCTGAACCAAAAAGAAAAAGAAAAAATATATATATAAAATAAATAAAGGGCGTAAAGTATACAAAAAATAACAATTAAATAATTGTTAAAACATTGACTTGAAAAAAGAAAATTCAAAATCCAAAAATATTTTATTATATAAGAAGGGTTTTTTTTATTATAATTTAACAAAAATAATCAACATCAATTATGTTATAAAGAAGTTACTATCACTAAGAATATTCTAGTACTAATATACATATACCTTATTTGAATGTAAACTTTATCTAAAATAATTAAATGTTATTAAAATATGTTTTAATTGAGTGGTTTACATTTTATTTTATTTTTAATTTTCATTTAAGAAATTATAATTACAAAAATATTGAAATACATTAACAAACTAAGATGGAATACCTATGATGTAGTATATATATCTCAAGTAAAGTAAATATTCCATTATTTAAATATTTAATATAAATATATACATAATATTTTAATATGTGTATATTAAAATGAAATTAAGTTATGCTTTTTAAAATTTAAATATTAATATATATATAATATATGTATAAAACAATGAAAAATTAAATATCACTTCATTTGATATGTACACATTTATTATTTATATAACATAATATTATTTTACACTTCAATTTTAAAGATATTTTATAACTGATCCGGATAAGATGTGTCTGCTTCA